>PVKU01001981.1:63840-256064 GCA_004027475.1 Anoura caudifer
CAGGAAGCTCAGAGAGTCCCAAAGAAGTTGGACCCAAGGAGGAACACACCAAGGCACATCATAATTGCATTAGCCAAGATTAAAATGAAGGAGAGAATTCTAGAAGCAGCAAGGGATAAGGGCACAGTCACCTACAAAGGAGTTCCCATCAGACTGTCAGCTGATTTCTCAAAAGAGACCTTCCAGGCAAGAAGGGGCTGAAAAGAAGTATTCCAAGTCATGAAAGGCAAGGACCTACATCCAAGATTGCTCTATCCAGCAAAACTTTCATTTAGAATGGAAGTGAAGATAAAGGGCTTCTCAGATAAAGTCAAGTTAAAGGAGTTCATCATCACCAAGGCCTTATTATATGAAATGTTAAAGGGACTTATCTAAGAAAAATAAGATAAAAAATATGAACAGTAAAAAGACAGCAAACTCACTCACAGGTATTAACAACCACACCTAAAATAAAAGCAAACTAAGCAAACAGCTAGAACAGGAGCAGAAAAACAGAAATGGAGATCACATGGAGGGTTAGCAACAGGGGAGTGGGAGGAGGAGAGAGGGGGGAAGGTACAGAGAATAAGTAGCATAGATGGTAGGTAGAAAATAGACAGGGGGAAGGCAAGAATAGTGTGGGAAATGTAGAAGCTAAAGAACTTATGACACATGGACATGAACTAAAGGGGGGAAATGTAGGTGGGAGGGGGTGTGCAGGGTGGAGGGGAATGATGAGGAAAAATGGGACAACTGTAATAGCATAATCAATAAAATATATTTAAAAAGGAAAAAAATAAAAACAAATAAAATCTTTAAAAAATAGGTCTTTTTATTTCTTCACTAAATTCCTCCAAGTTTAAATCAGTGGATGGCAAAATAGAGAACCAGTAAGGCTGCAGTAACATCTTTTAAAAGTTTTCATTCAACAAATACACAATTTATAATGTAAACATAATTGGCAATTTCTTAGTCTATTATCCAGTGAGCTAGTTGTGAAGCAGAGACGACACAATGGATTTAGATTTCAATTCATACAACCTTTTGAAAAATCTGCAAGAATTTTAACCATTAAGAATTTTCAAGCCATCTTTACCTGTCTCTCCAATAAGCTGCAACACAACAGCAAGTTTATTTTACACAAGTAATTTCTGTTCACAATTTTCTAATTATGAGTATCAAACAAAGTTTCACCTTCACCACCCAAGTGATTCATAGCATTCTTGTCAGCTAAGCTAAACTTTGTTTTGTCTGGTTAAATGATTTAAAAATTTTGCACAAACAGATCACCACTTCTTTCTTCCCCATTCATAAAGGAAGTCTCCTTTGCTCCTCTCGCTGTGGTATCATGCAGGTCAGCCCTGCTGCTCTCTTCACCAGCTGGTCTGCCCTCTTGTCCTCCAATGTATTATCACCATTTCACTGCATTCATCTGTTTTAAACTCAGAGAGCACCATGGTCAAAGACAGTATGGCTCTTTTCCATACAGTGCCTTCCTGAGGTTTGTTGAAGAAAGGCACTTACTAGTGATTAAAACAATAGGGATATGGAGGAAGAGCATGGGTTAAGTAAGTGTTTGTCAGGGCTCAGACGTTGTGCTAAGACCTCTGGAAGGGACAGCATGGAACAGAGAGCATATTAGAAAGCTATTTCATATCAGAGAATATGAGGTTTTTCTTTAGCTGCTATGTGACCTTGGGCAAACCATTTAATACTTCAGAGCCTTAGTTTTCTCAGCTGCTCAGTGAGGAGCTCAGAGAAAATGATCTCCAAGATCATATACTTTCTAACCTTTAGTACTTATGTATTTTTAAGGATTTTGTTTATTTGTTTTTAGAGAGGGGGGAAGGGAGGGAGGAAGAGAGGGAGAGAAACATCAAAGTGCTGGAGATACATCAATCAGTTTCCTCTCACACACCCCGCACTGGGGATGAGGCCCACAGTCCAGGCATGTACCCTGACTGGGAATTGAACCAGCGACCTTTTTGGTTAGCAGGCTAGCTCTCAATCCACTGAGCCACACCAACCAGGGCCTAATATTTAGTACTTAAAGACTCAAAAGTGAGGTCTGTTGGATTTCCTCTGAACAGCAAAAGGTAATTTTACATTGGAGGAATTTAATGAGCAAGCAAGATCATATCAAGTCAAATGGATTTTTGTAGCAGCACAAGTGGTAAAAATGGGATGGACCAAATTCTCATTCAAGTGTATCATCATAGCTGGGCATTCCCTCCACATGGTCGCTTTCATCTCTCATCTATTTGTATTCATTAATACTCTCTCATTGTCCTTAATTCCCCCCCCAATTATTATTGTTTTTAACTAGAAACAGACACAACATATTAAGGATGTGAAGTTCAATAGCAGAGCATTAGTCAAAACAGACTTTTGAAATAGTACACAATAGTCCCCTGAGGTGGTTTGTTTTATCCCCTTTCAGAGTTGGGCTTCTCCCTCACTCCACCTTTCCTGTCTTAGTCAGGTTTTGTACCAACCAACTCCCCTCAGCTGGGACCAGGTAAGGTCAGTGGGAGGTGAAGCCCTGGGGAAGTGATGGGAAATGAAGGGTGCTGCCGGGCTACGTGACCAGGCTCTCTTGTGGTATCAGGTCAAGGTCATGGTTTTTCACCCCAGCAGATTTTCATAGGTTCCTTCATTAAAAATTAAGATTCAACTACATTACAAAATAGACTGGTAGGCTGCTGGAAATTGCTATAAATAATTTATCAGCTCATCCATTCTGATTTCTTCCAAATACTATCTTTGTTATTTTCAGCACAAAAGAAATCATGTCTAACTATTGAACTCAGTGGAGATGGAAGAAAAATGCCACCAAGTAGTCCACTTAACCAAATTAAGGGAAAACAGGTTATCGTCTTCATATCTGATTACATTGGTGAATAAGACAATATGTGATTGAATTTAGTGATGTGGATGGACCATGTACTTAACAGAAACATGTCATTTGAATTAGAAGGCAGACTATTACACCGCTGAGGCTGAAAAACTTTTCTTATCTCAAGGCTGCGTAGGCTAAAATAGATGATCCCTAAAATTATATGACTTGATTCAAGCAACGTGAAGTGAGTCTGTCTTATGGAATATAAAGTAAGAGAGTCCTGTTCTTCTCCACATAGATGTCTCAGTCTGGCAGATATTGCTGAAGAAAAGTGGTTGGTTGAAATACAAATTTCATAGTCCCATGAAAATGATATAATCAATATAAAAAAGGTTAGGTCACAAAAAGACCACTTAGCCTATACTGCAGCTCATCTAGAATTCTGGGAGTTTTTTGGAAGCCACACACTATGAAAAACTTTGTTTCCATGGGAAAAAAAGGGGGGTATCCTTATTTCAACTCAGTACAAAAGGACACTTCCTCTTGGGGTCATTCCACCTCCTTTCCTGGCATAAGTATGAAGATGGAAGAACAGTAGGTGAAACTGGAGCCAGAAAGGAGCGAGGAAAATGAGGAGGCTTTGGGTCAGCATGCATCCATGGTGATGTTGCTGGCTAAGGTAAGTGAATGAGGTCGGATCATGGAAAGGAGTCAATCAGTGAGATTGATTAGGTGGGTGTAAGCCATGGTTCCCCAAGCCCCAGTGAGGGGTTTGAGAGGGTTACCTTAATAAAAACAAAAAGCATTTGTCTGGCTTAGTCTTCTCCCACAGAATAGTGGCAACTCCAATCTTTCTCAAATTGAAGGTGTCTTTAGAACACATCTCATGTCTGCTCTTGTATATAAATCCCTCAGCCTGCACAAGGGATCTGCCCCATGTGAGCACAGGGATGACTGAGCACGTCCCCAGACACTAGGTCAACTCCTCTGCCACTGTGGTCCTCTTCTGCTTCTAATACTGGAAATGGGGGTCACAGGCCACACCAAGGAAACCATCAGTTCCCTCTGATTGTAGCAAAATTTCTAATCCTTGCTTTAATTTGACTTTTAGTGGTCTCTGAACTATAGAGTAAAAGATACTAAGCCTCCTCTTCTGTCCAGTTCCCTGTTAGTGAGTTTCCAAAGCAGCTCTGACTTGCTCTTCTTAACATTCAGCTATACTTTCCCTGTTAAAGTGGCAGTATGGAGCCTTAGCCAGAAAACTTTGTGAATAAGACAAAAGATATACCGCTATTGTTGGATCCAGTCTATGAACTCCATTCCCTTGGCTAGTGAAATCTCTTCCCATGAGGTTCCTCACTCTCTCCTACTAAGAGAACTGCAGAGTCCTGTCTTGCCAACCTTCTAGATCCTGACTGAATTTATAGGGTATACAGCTGAAGTCCTTGTTCCAAGACGCTTGTTAAGAATAAACTGTTCAGGGTTTGTATTTATACATTAAAGACTTTCTTCATACAAGCTACATTACAGATATTACAGATATTTCATACAAGAACAACAATGTTCAGAACATAAATTGAATCAGAAATGTTTTCAACCTATTAAATATATAGTCACGTTATAAAAGCTTGGGATGTAACTTTATGAAGGTGTTCCAGTTCTTTGTTCTTCCGACTCTTTCTAAGTCTTACTGGAGAGGATAGAATAGGTAATTTGGGCTGTTTGGAAGGATGGGATGATAAACAGTGATTCTTGGATGTCACAAAGTGTGACGAGAAGATAGAAAGCGGTGCCAAGCTAACACTGCCTTATAATTACTCCACCTACAACTAAGTGGCCCCAAGAGCAACTCTGATGATTGTGTACATGCAGTTGTTTTAGCATCAGTCATAATAACTATCATGGCCACAGTGCTTACAGCTAATGAAATACTAGCACACTCACCGTCTCATTTAACCCTCTCAATAGCTCGGTATATGACTTAATATTATTTCCAGTTTACAGATAAAAAAATGAGGCTTAGACAGACTAAGCAATTTGTCTCAAGTAGGAAGGAAAGCTAAGACTCAAACTCAAGTTTCTAAGTTTAAATACCATTCTCATGCACAGCTTCACTGTTCATTCACAGACATGCCCCCCATGATTCTTACCAAGAACATGAAGTTTACTGCCAGTCACTGTTCTGGGCCCTTGGTGGTGGTGGTGGTGGTGATGAGGGTGGGGGAGTTGGGGTGTGCATAAAGATAGATACTGCCAGGGAATATCTATCTATCTATTTATTTATTTATTTTTAATTGTATTTTATTGATTATGCTATTACAGTTGTCCCATTTGTCCCCCATCTTTCCCCTCAACCCTTCACACCCCCCCACCCACATTCCCCCCTTTAGTTCATGTCCATGTGTCATAAGTTCTTTAGCTTCTACTTTTCCCACACTATTCTTGCCCTCCCCCTGTGCATTTTCTACCCACCGTCAATGCTACTTATTCTCTGTACCTTTTCTCCCTCTCTTCTCCTCCCACTCCCCTGTTGCAAACCCTCCACGTGATCTCCATTTCCGTGTTCCTTCTCCTGGTCTAGCTGTTTGCTTAGTTTGCTTTTGTCTTAGGTGTAGTTGTAAATATCTGTGAGTGAGTTTGCTGTCTTTTTACTGTCTTATTTTTTTATCTTCTTTTTCTTAGATAAGTCCCTTTAACATTTCATATAATAAGGGCTTGGTGATGATGAACTCCTTTAACTTGACCTTATCTGAGAAGCACTTTATCTTCCCTTCCATTCTAAATGAAAGTTTTGCTGGATAGAGCAATCTTGGATGTAGGTCCTTGCCTTTCATTACTTGGAATACTTCTTTCCAGCCCCTTCTTGCCTGGAGGGTCTCTTTTGAGAAATCAGCTGACAGTCTGATGGGAACTCCTTTGTAGGTGACTGTCCCCTTATCCCTTGCTGCTTCTAGAATTCTCTCCTTCATTTTAATCTTGACTAATGTAATTATGATGTGCCTTGGTGTGTTCCTCCTTGGGTCCAACTTCTTTGGAACTCTCTGAGCTTCCTGGACTTCCTGGAAGTCTATTTCCTTTGCCAGATTGGGGAAGTTCTCCTTTATTATTTGTTCAAATAAGTTTTCCACTTGTTGCTCTTCCTCTTCCCCTTCTGGTATCCCTATAATTCGGATGTTGGGATGTTTAAAGATGTCCTGGAGGTTCCTAAGCCTCTCCTCATTTTTTTGAATTCTTGTTTCTTCATTCTTTTCTGTTTGGTTGTTTCTTTCTTCTTTCTGGTCCATTCTATTGATTTGAGTCCCAGTTTTCCTCCCATCACTATTGGTTCCCTGTGCATTTTTCTTCATTTCACTTATTGTAGCCTCCATTTGTTCCTTAATTTGTGACCAAAATCAACCAATTCTGTGAGCTTCCTAATCACCAGAGCTTTGAACCGTGCTTCTGATAGGTTGGCTACCAGTGCTATGAGCTCTGCATCTGATGGATTGACCACCTCCTGGTCGCTCAAATGAATTAGCTCTGGGGCTCCAGTCTATTCTCCCTTTTGAGCCATCCTTGTTTTTTTGTTTGTTTGTTTGTTTGTTTTTGTTTTTGTCTGGTCATGGCTGTTACATAGTGAGGGGCGGAGCATTAGGCATTCACTGGGGTGGGGCAGCCCCGTCACTGAGTTGTGATGCTGGATGTGGGGGCGGGGTCTGATAGGGAACAATGGCACTTGCTCTGTGCTGTCTCACAGATTCCAGTCCCTTCAGCCTCTTTCCCCTAGCAAATTGGGCCCTTCTGGTGCTGATTTCCATGTGGGTGGGCCTGCACATGCTCCAGGACCCCATTGGTCTCCCCAACGAACTCTCCTGTGAGGCTGGTACTCCCTCCCTCACCTCAGCCCCCACAAGTATTTTCAATGGGTGCTTTTAGGCTTCACTTCCTGGCACTGGGGCCCCTGCCAGGGAATTTTTTAAAACTTAAGTGTTTATTCTGAAGCAATTATAGAGTCATATTAAGTTGCAAAAAAAATAGCTCAGGGAACTTTTGATCTAAAGAGAAAATAGAGTTTATCCATAGGCATCTACAATGCAATGCAGAATGTGTTAGTTGACGGTCTCTGGGAGATTTGGGCAGGAGTGATGACATTTGTGTAAGTAGGCAAGGCTTCTTGGAAGAAGTGGCATTTGAACTCACATAGAAAAGGTATTATGATTTCTATGACGGAGGAGACACAGAGGTGGGAATGAAAATCGTTCTAGAAGCAGATACTAACTTGGGCAAAAATGCAGAGATGGGAAAATACAGGCAGGCTTGGGAAAATAGCAATATTCAAGAGGGAGCAAAACATATGCTTTTTAATAAGAGCACATGCCAAGCTATTCTCTATGGTTTGTTCTGTTTAAAGATCAACACGAATGGAGATGGACTTTGTTCCTTTTTTTGAATATCCACAAGGAGGGCTAAGAGAGCCACAGCCTTGTATTTTTCTCTGGTACAGTGATCTCAAAGAACTTTTATTTGTAGACTGAAGAAAGTATCAATATACTTTTCTTAGAAAAGTAATAGTACAGTGAGGTGAAACTGCCACTTAGAAAACTAAATAAAAATGGTGCTCCAGAAGGCCGGATCTCCATTTCCTAACTCAAACCAGCATATTTTCTCTCTCCCCATTTATCTCAACCTTGTTCCAAACAAATGTGAGGTTTTCACAATAATATGTACAATTCAGCAAGATAGTTGAAATTAAAAATAAGAAAATGAGGCAAAGGATATTTATTTATCATAAGGATATTATATAGATTCTTTTCTTCATAGCTCAGAATCCTTTCTAAGAGCAGTTATGGGACACATTTCTCTCTAGTCCCAATACCTATATTTTTGTTCTTTGTTTGGGATGTTGATTTGCTCTTGCTTTCATGTATCCACTGGGTCACCTAAAGGCAGTGTTTCCCTCTTTTCATTGGCTATTAGAAATCACAGAGCCAAACTTGGGCCACACTTTTTGGAAATGCATCAGATGTATTCATGGCCTGTATTTGGGTACCAACCTCATTTGTCACTTGATAGGCCAGAAAAACATTTCCCCTTCTGATCAATCTAAAGTTAAGAAATATAGGAATGATTCTAACTTACCTTTGAAGGCTTTTCCTGCAGAAAATTTTGAAGAGTGTTTTCAAGCAGTACAAATATAATTTCACTAAGAAAATAGAATTGGGGTATTTTCACTATGAAAAACTATACTATGAGTCAGAAAATGGCAAATCCATTGTGTCCCGTTATAAAAAGAATCAATCTCTTTGAATATTCTCCAACAATTGCCCACCCACACCTCTACTCCACCCCAATAGTCTTCTCACGAGCATTTGGGAAACAAGTGTTAATAATAAAACCAATCTCTTCAAGCACCTTTACAAATACAGCACCAGTCAGATAGACTGTCCTTAATAAAATACATTGAATGTGTCCATTACATAGCATGGGCTCTACTGAGGGTCAAAACAGTACCTTGTTCCGAGTAGATGCTCAATAAATATTTGTTAGTTATATTAATGTGTGTCCATTTCATTGGAGCCCCCCACTCCTACCCCCACCCCAGCCCCCACCAAAGAAAGAATTTTTGTATTGGAAACAAATTTTAAATATTTATTTATAATCACTCTTAATGTCATCCTTACATCTAGTATAGTTATAACTGAACCCAGTTACAAAGCAAACTGAAGCTTTCTTTTCACCTAGGTGCATCGGAGCTTTGATAAACTTCAGTTTGTCCTGCCTGCTTGTTTGCTGTACTATTGCCCCGACTAGGGGCTCTTGGTAATAAAGTATTTATGGGTCTTCTATGCACAGATGCAGCTCTCCTGGTTGCTCCACCACCCTACCTGTTTTAGGGTGTGGAGGAGAGAGAGCTGGAACCCACAAAAGGCTTCAGCCCCAGGTGTTCAGCAGGTGGGCCCCAGGTGAGCTCCAGCCTCCTGGGTTCAGCAGAGATACTCTGCTCTTTTGTTTGATCACCAGTTGCTTTCTCTGCCTGTTTGTTTTTCTGGTTTGGTTTCCTGTCTTGTTCATTAGTCAGTTAGTTCTTCCTTGTTTGTTCTGTGTCTCTTGTGTGTTTCTGCAGATTACCTCGCTCCTCAGCACCGGAAGGCTGATGTCCTTTGTTCCTCGTAATTTGCTTTACCGGGGTGGCAGGGAGCGGTTAGACGCATGTCTACGTGTTTGATGTACAGGGGAGGTTAGACTCACCTGGTGAGTATGATCAGTTTGTAGAAATGGTCAAATTCTTGGTCGAGGGGCCATCCTTCCTTTTTGACCTTAGGTCCTCAAAGTGATTTCTAAAGAGAAATCTTGGGGATGAGAAGTTGACTCTCTCAAGTAGTAAATTGGTATGTTATGCTTTCTTTTGTTTTCATTCTTCCAATTGTTAATGAAACAGTCTCTTCACCAGGGAAATGTATACCTGTGATGTTTTAAAAGCCACACATGGAAACAAAGTGGTATACAAAACTGCTCTCTGAGTAATGCTTCCTGTGACCCACTGCCAAAAAGAGTGGGAGATGTTTGTGATTCCAGCTGACATAGAATCATTTGTTACTGATAAGAACCATTATTTTATTTGTAATTTTAATATTGGTATAAAAGTAGAATGACATGATTTTTAAGTCTCACTGTCTCTTTTTGAGCTTGAGTTTTCAATTTAATCTGAATAGACCCAGGCTGCTCAAGTAAGAAATTTGGGCTCACAAAAGGCTCCTAATTATCACAGACTGCCGCTAATTTGGAATTTTTCCGTATTTGGAATCATTCTGATGCACAAAGCTAGAATGTACTTTATATAATCTGAGAAAAAAAGCAAATTTATAATTTTGAGTATAAAATGTGGCTATCAAAGTGTTTAGGTAAAACTGCTTTTGAGACCCTTGAATAGTATCCCCAACTTCCTGAGTCATAGGAGAGAAATGTAAAAATCCTCATTCCTGAAATTCTAATGCAGTAGGTCTAGGGTGGGAACAGGAGAGCTAGATTTTTAGCAAATTCCCCTCAGATGATTTTCACTCAAACAAATTTTGCAAACCCTGCTCTAGAGACATTGACTGATAATTTCTATAAAAAATTACAAACCAGTAGCCTCTGTTGTGAAAACCAAATTTCTTCTATCCTAACCTTATTATAGTTATTGATTATGCCTGAAAATAATAATTCAGCCCCAATGGCAAGTATTTGTCAACACTTCAGTGTGCAAAAGATTGCCCCTAGGCATTGAGATTGAATAAATAAGCAGGGTGTAGTTTTTGCCCTTGAAGAGTTAATAAAATGCATATATTAATTCAGTAATTCTGAAGAATCTTAAATAAAATTTTACTGCCTTATCTATTCATTAAACCAATTATACTGGGAGTTTCTACTCAATGCCAGGCATTGGGCTAAATGTTGGCATTGTGTGTAAATTAAAATATCTCTCTGTCTTCAAAGACTGAGTGTAGAGAAAGTCAAGTAAGGGACAAGTGACAGTACAGGCTTCACCTGCTGTGACAGAGGCAAGTCCAGAGTGTTGTGAGAACACTGAGACAGAAAGGATCCCCAGCCTAGCCAAAGGTGTGCATGGGTACGTGTGTGTCTGTGTACATACCTGGAGGCTTCTCAGGACCTAGTAGGTAAATAGAATTTACTGAGCTAAGATAGGCAGGAAGGAGTGTTTCTAGCAATAAGGCATAACATGAGTAAAGGCATGAGAGACCTGTGCATTGGGTGGTATCAAGTAGTTGAGTAAGACCAGAGGCATAATCTTCCTCCTCCTTAGGATGGCTAGCATGCACTCTCTTTCATATTCAGCTATTAGCCTGCTGGGAGCAGTGCCAAACCAAACGGTACTTCACTTCGTTAAAAAGGAAAACTATCTGTACACTTGTATGCCAGGATTTAATTCCATGTTGAAATTTCATTGTAAAGCTATTGTTTTGGATAAGAAGATAGATCTAATACACACTCAGGTAAATTCCCGAGAGGGGGGAGACAGGCAGGGGAAGGAGAGGGGACATAGGGAAGGAGAGGGGAGAAGGGGTGACGTATTCGTTCACACCTCCAGAATTCAAATCATTTTATCAGTTCTGTGACTTAAATGTAATACTAAGAATACATTTTCCCTACAATTTTCAATAATATTATAAAATTACATTTCTATACCTGCCTATTAGTTGTCACTAAACAAAGTTGTTTTCTTTTTGCCTTTAACAATTCCTATGTAAACTCGTTTTACTAATAAAACCAGGATCCCTTTAGTTTCATCCATTTGCACCCTTTCTCAGTTTTGTCCCTTTAAATCATCCATGATTTCAGTCAGAGCAAAAGGAAACAAGTCAGTGTTTCAGTTGGAAATGACTCTAATACACTCCATAGTCCAAAAGATTGCAAGAGAATCTAATTTTATTATAATTATTTTATAATATATTGAAGTAATATAGTTTTATTATTGGGGTAAAAGTGTTTATGAATCTTTTTTTACATATTAAGGGTTTGGAACTTTAAGGTTGAAATTATTAATCATAATTTATAGCTATAAAATGTCTGTCCTGGGTTACCCTGTTCTCATTAGCTATACATAATATATCATAAATCAGCCTTCAGAAATTAAGAGTCAGATAGTCAGGTCTCTCTCGAAAAGCTGCCTCAGGGAAGCTATTAGAAGAATGTACTTGTATTTAGTACTTGTATTTAATGTCAATCAATCCCTGTTGTAGACATCATGTTACTTTCTTTACAAATCAGACAGAATTCCTGCTTCAATGAATTTCAAGCAGAAAATAATAGTAAAACATCACTTTGGTTTTTCTTCAGTCACAGAATCAATCAAACATTTATTGAAATACAAATATTTATTGAGCCCAGTAACTGTTAGGAAGGTTCGTATCCTCAAGGGTCTTGTTTGGTACCTACTTAGCACTGTAATCAATGCATTGGGAAGTTTAAAAGACATGGTAAGATGTAGCCCTATTTTTAAAATGCAAATAATCTGGCTGAAAGGATCAAACCAACACAAATGGAACTATTATCAAGAAAAATGAGCTGGGCATTGTGTGGCTTTGGTTCACTCTGGAGTGGACTAGTGCTGTTGGTGAGTTGTAGAAACCAAGGGTATGGAGCTGGATTAGAGGCCATCTTGAAAGTTACACAGAGATGCTTATTAGCAGTAGGGAGTCACCCTGGGCTCCTGAGTGGGGAGTGACAAAGTGAAATGGCACTTTAGGGAGATATTTAGGTCTCTAATTATTTCCTCCCACCTCTCATTCATTTGGGAGCTAAGGAATAGTATAAATTACATATCCCCAAAATTGCCATCTGCTCTAACTAATGGACTGTGAAATGTAAAACACAGTCCCCTGCTCCCTGCCATAAAGCAGTGCAGGATTTTAAACCTTAGATTCACACTAACAGGTGGCAGAGTCAATGGCTCATGGATTAAAGTCTAAATAAAAAGGCCCAAGATGACTTTAGACCTCAGACAGATAAACTTTAGTCTACTGAAAACGGCTACAATTAATAATAGTAGCTAAAAACAAGAAACCTCCTTGTTTCTGTTATCAGCTTGTCCTTTAAAAAAAGGTTAATAAATATATAAATATGTGCCAACTCTTTCTAATGCCCATGGCTTTGGCAGGCATCACTAATCAATCACAGAGTTTTTCCTTGCTGTGTTCTGCTAAGCCTTGCAATATTTCTCAAAAGATCTGTAGAAAGCTACCACCAGTTGGTTGTAGTTGGCCCTGGAGATAAAAACTGTTTGCCTAACAGAGTGATGATGAATTCACCCAATTAGCTGTGTCCACTCACAACAAAATAATTTTTTAATCACAAAATCTTTATGACCCATGGTATATGGTTTAGCACTAAAAGAAAGAGTTGGGTGGTTCCCAAAATCCTCTCATATTCAGAAGCTAATATATTGAAAGGGTGACTTGCAACACCCACACAGTTCATAGTTCAAGTAAACAAGCACAAGAGATCTAGGAACACCTCACTGGAGAACTCTAGAATGGAATCCAAGTGACAAGGGGACCACAGCGAAGACGTATCTTCTCCTATCCTTCCAGTGTCTGCTGAACGAAAATTAAAGAGTATAAAATGCCTCCATGATCAGCAGAATATTCGCTGCTGAAGAGGTTGATGATAGTCCAGAATTACCGAGTGTTCATCATGTGTTAGACATTCACCTAAAAACTTCCCAACATTATCTCATGTAATCTTCATTACGGCTCTATGCATGGCTAGAATATCCTTATTGCACAGATCAGGGAATTAAGATTCAGAGAAATTCAGTAACTTTTCCAAGATTATCCAACTATTAAGTGCTGGGATTCTGATTTGAAGTAGAGGCTGTTTGATTCCACTACCAGTGTTGCCCAACGGAGTTGTCTGTGCTGATGGAAACATTCTATAGCTGTGCTCTCCAATACAAAGCTACTAGCCACATGTGGCTGTTAAGCGCTTGAAGTGTGACTAATCCAACTGAATAGCTAAGTTTTAATTTCATTTAATTTAAATATAAAGAGCCATATGTGGTCAGTGAATACCATATTGAATGGCATAGTACTGGACTATAAACTCCATGAGGGCAGGTAACACATATGTTTTACTGATTACTGTATCCTCAACTCAGCACAGTACCCTAGTATGTATTAGATACACAATAATATTTTTAAATGAACAAGTAAGTTTAATATTTGTGCACATAATTCATGTAGAAATTGTGTCCCAGACATGCCAACACACTGGAAAATTCACTCAGGTTCCTCATGATTTAAAACTCATCATCATGACCAGGATAATATAAGATAATTATAAAATAATGTTATTTACCTATGTCAGTATATAAGGAAAAATTAATCAAAATAAACCAATTTTGTAAGGAAAAGTTTTACCTGTAAATCCGAGAACAAAACCTCATTCTTCTTTTTGTCTTTCTCAGCAGAAGAAAATGAATTTTTACTTGACATAAAGAAGCCAAGTAAAATTAGAAGTTTCTTGCCCCTTTTTCCAAATATAATAGAGAACCATCTCTCCAAGTAAATGTTTATAAGTATGGCAATTTCTATCACTGGATCCAAAAGAAAGTTAATATGAAGTTTAAGTATATGTGGATAATTCCAAAGGAATGCCTCAAAAAGAGAAAAATGCAATGCATAATTGTTTTGCCTGCATGGTGCCAAAGAGCTAGACTTATCCCCCACCCAATAAAAATATAATTTCATAGATAGCTTTAATAAAAGATTTTGCTGCAATAAAATAAGGTCAATTTTAATATCAGATGTAACTAGGATGGTAACTATTAGTAGCTATTTTTGTTCAAGACAGTTTGCAAAGGTACTGTAAGAAACTTTGCCAAATTTTTCAAAGGCAGCAAAGTCTCCTGATACTTGAAACTTTGATCAAGTGTCTATGATATTTCCATACTTTAATGGTCATAAAAACCACCCAGGAAGCATGCTGAAAATGCAAATTCCCATTTGCCACTCACAGAGATTATGATTCAGATGGCCTTGGCAAGAGCCAGGAATCTGCATTTAAGCAGCTCTTACCATTTTGGTCCATGAACTACACTTTGAGACATACTGTAAATGCTTCTAAGATAATTCTGTTAAGGAAGGAGGAAGAATATTTACTCAATGAAATGTCTCCTTTCCCAGGAACCAAGCAGAATTGATAGGCTTGGTTAATGGCATGTATTGTGAACTGACTTGCCACAAATGTTCCATCATTTTTCTCCCCACTACTATCATTTTGCAGTTTAGGGGTAATTGAGCCCTTACCCCGAATTCCAGATGTGAACACTAAGTTGTTCATTCCCATCACAAACATAACCTAAACTAGGCCTGTCAGAATGAAATCCAGGATTTTTGTTTGGTCGGGAGAAAAACAGCCTCTCTCTCTATATATATATATATACACGTGTGTGTGTGTGTGTGTGTGTGTGTGTGTGTGTGTGTGTGTGTGTGTGTGTGTGGAGAGAGAGAGAGAGACAGAACGCAGTCCCAGCAGCGCAGCTGTTGGCAGCCATCTCGCAACCACGCATGAAACCAGTCTCAGGATAAAACTGATGCCATGAGCAAAAGGCAGAGCAAAGGGACAGAGCCTTTAGAAACACTGTTCAGCTAGATCGAGCCAATCCTGAAGCATGCACTACCCCTTGATTTCTCAGTTATGCAAATCAATAAATTCTCCCATTGTTTTAAACAGTTTAAGTTTTTTATTTGGAATATTAAAAAGACCTGATTGATACAGGCTACCATTTCTTATTTTATACACCCATTTTTCTTTCTTAGCATTGCTCTCTGTGTCTCCAAAATGTTTTGCATTCCTTCTCCAGCACTGAGGTAAGCATTATGTAAGTAAGGGCATGGCTGAATGTTTAAGTTCTCACTACTCATTTACCCCCACTATACAATTGCTACTGATTCCCTTGCTATCCCCCTTCTTCCCCTGACACTTTCTCTTCTCACTAGAACTGAGCCATCAGATATACAGGTACTTCTACCTCCAGGCAAAAGAGAGCTATTAAAACCCTTTGACTGATTTAATGAAGTCCATATCTTTACAAGAAACTGCCTTTCCAAAGGCTTGATGAATGCATTAGCTCCCTCTCAGAACCCTCTGTGCACTTTTATTCTGGCTGCTCTAGGATTTTAGGTGCATTTCAAAAGCATTTAGACATTCTTCACCCTTTGGTTCTTTCATGCGATATCTTTTCATATTTTGTCTCGTCACAGTAGAAAAAGATGAAGATGTAGAGGAAACCACAGTGGATGTCCAACAGAAGTCAGACAGCCCCTTGCAGGGGCCTCAGGCAGTTGAATAGATGAGCCCACCAAAGAAAAACCCAGGGCTGTCAATCCCTCTGTGCAAGAAGTAGCAACTGTGGGGTTCTCTGCTGTGAAGACAGAAAGCAGAAAAATCAACCCTCTTTTTTTCCCCTTTCACTTAAGGAGATGAGAGTGTAGGAAATTTTAAAAAATCAATAGTAGAAACTGAATCCAGGAAGTTTGCAAGGTAGAAAAAAAAACAAAAAGTCAAATAGATATTATACCAATTGTTTCACAACTTTGGGAACAGAGATGGGAGAACCTTAACTAAAAACCTCCTTCTAATTATTTCATGGGCCAAAGAGGGATTGAAACAACTAAGGACTACAGAATATTTTCATTAATCTTCTGTTTCCAAAGGAAAGGCCAAAGGAAAAGCCAAAGAAATCAAGTGTTCATCTAGAGAAATGTTATCACCAAACTTATTTGTCTGTCTATTTATTTAGTTGTTGCTGTCTGCTTTATCACTTATATAATGTTAACATTCTTTTAAAATGGGCAGATGGACTTCATTCAAGTTCTGACAGTAACTCTTTGTTATTGGTACAAATGGCTTCAGAGGTATTTAATTACCATTAGTAGTCATCTGTTTGCTCCTAGCTGGTGACATTTGGAATAGTAAGCAGGCAGAATTCTTTGTGTCCAGTGAGTTCATAGAAAGTTAAACCTACTTTTGACAACAAACTCAAGCTTAGCTACCATTAACCCCCCTCTTCAGTTACTGGATGATGTGTTTGAACAGTATGAATGATTAATGAAGGCTAAATAGTCCAGTTTCTATCTTAAAACCTTTTTGTTAACTGCCAGATAGCTGAGTGACTGGCAAGGTGAGTTGAGCTCAAGTAAGTATTCATGCAATCTGTTATTTGTACTCTAAAACAAATAAACAAACAAAACATTAACTTGTCAGTTATTTATTTTGAAAAGATGTAATAAATTAGAAACTCTCATCCTTGTGCTTCTCCCTTTCACAGACTCATACCAAGAACAATGAATCTTTGCCAGGTTGGCATCTGAAAGCAAATTTTGCTTCTATGTCCAAGTGCATAATTGTTTTCTCTCAAGGAAACCAAGATAAAATGCTGTCAACTGGAAACAACCCATCACAAAGCTCCTACAAGCAGCCTGTGAATTTTCCCTGCTGTAAATTCTAGGATTGCTCTTAGCGAAAGGGCAACATATCATCCATTAAGGTGAGAAAACCACTTATGTCTGATAACTTGCTAGAGATAGGTAGGTGTATAAAGATGCTTAGGGCATTTGCCGGTTGATCTGTAAGAGGCATCCCTACTGCTAACTCCTCTGGAGACATCTCTTACAAAAGAGATTACAGCGAGGCCAGACAAAGCTGGAAGCTGGAATGAGGCCGAGATTAAAAACACATGCAGAGGTCCAAAAAAAGTGAAGATGACCATTGACTTCAAGAAAGGGAATTACACAGGACAAGGAAGCAGGATTTGTAAGGAGATAACACAATCTGGGAACATAGTTAAGACATATTTTTACATACATTTTTCTATATTTCTTTAGCTACGCCTTCAATTTCCTCTTCTTCACCTTTACAACTCCCTGGCGTTCAGGGCATCACTTATGACATACCTGATCACCCAAACAGCCCAGAACTTGATATCTTTAGCAAGTGACACAGACACATCTACTCAACAACCATTGCCAAAACAAACAAACAAAACCCTGTTATTTCTTGTTTGATGGTCTGTTTGACATGTATCCCGAACAGTCTAAATACTGTTTCCAAGTGAAGTGCCTAGTGGTATTTTAAATTAATTATTCCACATCACTTATTTTCTAGTGTGTTTTAGCCATCATTTTCATCAATTATGTATTGATACAGCCCAGGTATCTCCTTCCAAAGAGAAGAAAGTGAAGTAAGATCAGAACTAGTATTTTCTAAAGAGAATTCACAGGTCCACCTCATCCAGTTACTGATTCAACAAACATTTTGAGAACTCTTATTATGTGCCAAATAACGTGTTAGGCACAGGGATACACAGATGTTTAACATATAGCCTTTGCCCATAAGAATCCCACTGTCTGTTTGGAGAGACAGACACATCAGGGTACCAGCGATGCAGAGGGTACTCTGGGAGGGCAGAAGTGGGATTTTTAAAAGCTATACTGGAATGGGGATTGTAGGTTTAAAGAATGTTTCCAGAGAAACCAAAATTAAGCTGGGCTGTGCAGTGTAGCCACCCCTGGATTTCAGACACTCCCTGGGCTGCACTCATTTACCTAGTCCTCTGCCTTACCTGGAGGGCCTGGAGGACCTGGAGGGCCTGGAGGACCTGGAGGCCCTTCCTCTGCAGCTGACACTCAGAGAGGTTGTCAGAGGAAACCAGGGCCCACAGTCATGCCCAGACTTCAAAGAAACACTATTCTGATGTTGGATTATCTTTAAATTCCATGTGTGAAACCTGTGGAAATGAGCAACAGTTGAATGAGCAGCATATGCAAAATGCAAGAGAGAAAGATAGGAAGGAAGGATGGAAGGAAGGAAGTGGGGCAGGGAGGGGAGGGAAGAAAGGAGAATGAAGTAAAAAATATCACTCTGGACCTGGCCTGTGTGGCTCAGTTAGTTGGAGCAGTATCCAGTTTGATTTGATTCCTGGTCAGGACACCTACATAGGTTGCAGGTTCAGTCCTGGTCGTAGTGTGTGTGAAAAACAACCAATCACTGTTTCCCTCTCACATCCACATTTCTCTCCCTCTCTCCCTCCTTTTCCCTCTCTCCAAAATAAATAAACATGTCCTCTGGAGGGGATAAAAAAAAAGTCACTCTGAAAGGAGTGAAGTGAAAGGGGAAACTACATCACCCAGATGACCTAAAACATCAACCTTGAGCATAGCTTGTACATGTTAATGATGCTTGACACAGCTCAGGGCATGCAGACAGAGCCCAGGAATAGCACATTGTAAATGTGTGGTGGGTTAGAAAGAGGATTTTGCAGAACCAGCAAATCATATAAATTCTGATGAAGGCCTGATTAGCCTTCAAGTGTGGGAATCTTCACCGCAGTGGATGTGTAGCCGACTGGACAGCTCATAAGGTAAGCCGGAGGGAAGGAATTCCCTGGGGCCAATCCTCTTAAACCTGACAACCACTAACTGGAGATGGAGGCAGCAGGGAAAGGAACAAGGCAGGCTGAGTCTGCGAAGTGGAGGGGAGGGTATGTGGGCCACCCAGAAAGTATAAAGGGCACACCCGTTTCAGCACACTGATGGCCTGTAATTGGACAGTTTTGCTCTTGGCAAAGGCCTTTGTCTCAATGGCTTCTTTATTACAGGCTTCAATATTAGCTCTTACAATAACTAAGGATCTCACCAGAAAAAAGAAACACTTTTAAAATCAAAGGAACCTTAAATTTGGATGCAAAGGTTTACCCAATACTATTAAGCTTAGTTTGGGGCTGGATTATGAAAAGGAAAAAATTCTGGCAGGAACAAGTGAGTGGGTTCTGACCAGAATGGGCCAGTGCTCAGAAATCCTGCGAGTGAGACAGAGAGGAGGAGTTCCCCTGGGTGGGTCACTAGGGGAGAACCTGAGCTGGGTGGGTCATCTGGCTCCAAGTCCACAGAGTGATTGGTGCCTGGGGGAATGGAGTCAGCAACTCTTCACTCAATGCCTCTTTCCATTTCACTGGCTGCATGACTTTCAGAAAACGATTTGTCCTTTTCTAGGCCTCAACTTGCACGTCTGCAAAATGAGCAAAGAAAGAAAATATCTACCCCACACAGCTGTGAGATAATCCACTTAAAGTGTTAAGGCTGTAAGTATTGTGTAAGTATGCAAGATGTAAGCTAATAATATTGCCAAACCTTATAACCCTCTGCGACTTTAGTACTGTGACCTCTGACAAGCAGATGAGGAAACTGAATGTGAGAAGGTCTGGATAAACTACCGAAAGCCATGGAGCTAGCCAAGGGCAGAGGCAGAATCTGCACCCATGAAAATGGCTGTCTCATCTCTATTTTTTCCTGTTAATCTCATGCTACACTCACTGATTTATTTTCCGTTGGTCCTCTTGCTTCATGTCTATATAAATATGTTTAAATTTATGAATATTCATTCCCAGAAATTCCACTTTGGTCTACAACATCAAGGATCCGTCATGCAAGGCAACTTGAACGTTTCTCATTTCTTCCTGTGAACATGCCCACAGCGCCCCCATAACAGCACCTGGGAATACATACCCACTTTACTTGAAAGAGCTGCAATAACTTGGATCAGTATTGCCAAGGATCAGGGACCCACAAAACTGGTTCTCAAGGAACCAATTCTAAATAATGGTGATATTATTTACTCTACAATCTGGGTAGTGCAGACAGACCATGGAATGTGCAGACAGGAAGGGATGGCAAGGCATGTTTCCTGCTTGGCCAATTTTCACTCCTTTCTGCAAGGTCGGACCCATTCCAAAAAGGCTGCTATGTTCTGTGAGGAGAACTAAGGACCAAAGAGAATACATTCATCAGAACCTACCCAAAACAAAGGGTTCCTTCTGCCTTAAGTCCCTTAAGCTTCTCAGAGAAAAGGTGTCATTAGAGGTGAAACGTGCAGTTGGTATTAAGCCTTTGGCCCAGCACAATCACTGTAAACACGCTCATCACTTTCCTGTTCAACTGTCCTTCGCTGTTTCGTTTTAAGATACTTGTTTCCTCACGTGCCTGGGATGATTTCAGCTTGCTTATGAACTCTCTCAGGCAGCAGTGTTTTGTTTTGTTTCTAATTTAATCTTGGTTTTGTTGAAAGGACATGAAATTTGTATCTGAGAAGATGTTTTGCAAAACTAAAAGTAGCCTAAGCAAAAAGGAAAATGTATTATTTCACATAACAAGAGTCTGGGGCTAAGGCAGTCCTAAGCCAGAGAATTCAGAAATTCAACTGCACCATCATAGACCCACCTACCTTTCATCTTTCTTTCCTCTTAATGCCAGCAGGTCAATCATATCTCTCCTGATGAAAGGCAGCAACACCATCCAAAGGCCAAAGGGTGTCTCTCTTCTGTGGACCTATTTTTGAGAGCAAGAAGAATCTTTCCAGAAGCCTCTAGAGCAGGCTACTCTTCATGTTTCATTGGCCACATTTGGGTCATTGTCCACTCTCAAATCCATAACTGGCAAGAGGCTGCTAGACTAGTTAAGGTTAACTGCCTGGGACTGGTAATGAGGCCAGAGTGGCAATGGATGTTGACGAGGACACCAACAATGTCCCTGTGATACTGAAGTTTTACAACCCTGTGTTTGCATCCAGGCTTCCCATTTACAAACTGAGGCAATTTTACCTCTTGAAATCTTAGTGCCCCACTTGGAAAATAGGGTTTAAAATATCTACTGCAAAGGTGGTTGGTGAGGATTAAACAAGGTCATGTTTGTGAAAGGTACGGCACAGTGCATGGCACATAATAGTTACTTAATGCCTATTGGTTTCTCCTGCTTTTCTTTTTGCCTCCCTTTTGGAAAGCTCTCCGTGTATGTGTTACCATTAGAACTAGAGGACTTTCTCTTGTCTCTTCAGGTCTGTAGTAAGTTCTTCTGCCTCCTCTTGTGATTTCTAGTTTCACAACACAGTAGTGTTGCAAAGCCTTATTAATAAATAAGGCTTTTAAGAATGTAATTATTAGTTGGTATATGCTACTAGTGAAGTAACTGATAATGTGTAGCATAAAACAATATTGACCCAAAGTTCATTTCTGTTGTCATATTTGGCCCTGATAATGTGGTCAATCAAGGATGCTACAATTAAAGGTAATGAACCAAATTATTTCTTTGTAATTTGTTATGTTTAATAAGCAAGAGTCTTCCATGCACTTTGTGCAGTGAACAAACCCACACATTAATCTTGATCAACTGCCAGCAAGTGTTTAATGAGGCCTTTGTTGCATGATTTAAGGTGCCCCTTTGCTCTATTTACCATTTGTGGTGAAACTTAAGAAAGGAAAATTTATATATTTTGTCACTAAAAAAGTTTTCCTGCTGCCCTGAAAAAGAGGCAAGTATTCTGTTTATATAACAGAACACAAAAAGGGCTGATGAGGATGCATTGGTTTAAATCACTATTAAGAGACACACAATTATTTTTAAAAATCAAAGATAATCTTTAATATGCATGAGTTGTAACAGCTCTTATGTAAATGATTCAGAAAATATTTATTCTGCATTACAGCAGAGCTGATGATTTTTAACTTTCTTTACTATTTCTAAAGTTTTTTTGATATCCAAGGAGAAAATTCATTAGTTCTTAATCAGTCTGTCATTTATTGAGAAACTACTATGTGCCATACCATGCTACATAAAACAGAAGGCACGAAAGTCAAGGAAGATCAGGACCTGGCTGTTGAGGGTGACAGTCCAGTTAGAGAGAGAAGACACATGTAGTCAGCTTGAACAGTGCAGGACAGGAATGTGGAGTGAGAGGAGAATTGCAATGGCTTCTGGAACGGTCACAGCTAGCTGGTGGCCTTGGGCAAAGTATCTTCTTTGGGCTTCTGTTTCTCTCCTTTGTAAAATGAGTGATTTTAACCAGAGAATGCCAAAAGGTGGTCAGAATCTAAAATATGGTTCTCAAAGTGGCCCAAAAACTCGCTAAAAGTTGGAGTAGTTGGTGAAGTTTCATCAAGAGGAGCTACACTAGAGGTGGTTTTGAAGGATGAAGAAGATGGGACTGTGTAGACAGAATATGGGAGCGGGGACACATTCAGGGCAGCAGGAATTGGAAGGAACGAGCAATGATTCTGGGGTCATGATCGTCACCCCAGTTGTTGTAAGAATGTTCTGGGCAATCACCGTAGGAAATCCAACTGATTGATAAGTGTGCAGCCAGATACGAGGCTGAGCAAGTTGGACTTGATGTCACTGGTACGCCAGAGGCTTCACCCTCTTACCTCCTTTTTAATTTTCACCCATTTTCTCTTCCTCCTCTTCTTTCTCTCCCACCTCTTTTTCCTGCTTCTTCATCTTGATATTTTTCTTGTTCTTTCCCTTGTCTTCTTCTCCATGGTTCCTTCTTTCTATTATAATGGTATTTATAGTTTACCAAGTACTTTTCCCTGTGTGATGATTCTTAATAAGAACATAATTTATACCATTCTCTGACTTCTCAGAATTCAGACTCTGGAGCTAGAAAACGTGGGTTTGAGTCCCTAGTTATGCCATTTACCAGCTGTCTGGTCTTAGACAAATTCTATTCTTTGTATTTTAATGATCTTTTCTGCCAAATGAGGATAATAATGATACCTGCTTCACAGAGTTGTAAGAATTAAATTAATAACTAAAGCACTTATGACAGTGCAGGGCACTTGGTAGATTCTAGGTGTGTTAACTATTATTTGTAAAGACCTATCAGTTCATTTTCTCTTCTGCCTATGTGGGTCATGATGTGCACAAATTTCTAAGTCTTCGTGTCCAACATTCACAGTGTGTTACCTATTAACAACTTTTACTTGAGCGAGTTGGAGCACCATCTGAGTTAATCATTTAAATGTGCTAACCAAAATTTCAAGAACATTTTAAAGTCTTCTGAGCAAGGCCATGGCCTGAAGTTATAGCCATTTTAATTAGTTTCACCTTCTCTGCCCCATGATCCAGAAATCTCTAACCGCACCATGGCAGCCTCCTGCTCCCTGTCACTGATCTGACTTGACTTGCTACTATTTAAAGTTTATGAATCATGCTCCCTCTGTTTGAACTCCTGAAGCTTCTGAAACTAAATGAATAATTATCAAGATGCAATTGTCCTGGTTTGTGAAATGTGCTGTAAAAAGATTGCTTTTCCTTTTCCTGTGAACCTGGTTTTTTACAGTTGTCTCCAAGTTGCAGCCATGAGCCTGAAGAAAATATCAGTTATTCCCCCAATGAACAGAGAGAAGATTCTTAGGATCAAGAAGCCTGACCTCTGGTAGGCAAACACCTCCTCCTTTAAAAGGTGCTGAGAGTGTGCAATGACAGCCTTTTCTGGGCACTAACTTTCAGGCTTGTCTTCCATGCTCTGCCCCATATGTTGCCACGGTGGGAGCCCCTGGCATGAATGTCAATGAGAAAGGAGCTAGTGCTGGAAGTCCTCAGTAACACAGTGAGGCTGTTCCTCTGTGCAAAAGCATCATGTTCTCAGTAATGAGCTCTTTCCTTCAGTATCTTGGGCACACTCTGATTCTTTCCACTAGGGCAAATATTAAACCTCATTCTACAGGCTATAGAGCCATTAGACTCAACACATTTAAAAAAATGAAGAAACATTGAAATAAAAGCAGATCAATCTTAATCATTTGTTATTTTCTCTCCAATTTTATTTACCATTGCATTTTTAAATTTCAGAGAGGGCCAATCCACTCCCCGCTTTCAAAATCCTTTCCTCTCCTAATGTCTACAGTACTGATTTCTTATTCATTCATTTATTCAAAAATAAAAAGGTGCCTAAAAATAAGCTGATCATGCTCTCCTTTGACCCAAGCAAAACAAGTAAAGATTTGAAAATATTCTTCTATTCATTTTCTGCTGCCTTTAAGATTATCCAAAGTTCTTAGCCTGACCTACTGAGTCCTTCACAATGCTCCCATAATCCACCTCTCCAACCTCATATCTCACCACCTGTGCTATACCCACCTTACGCCACAGCGATCGTTTCCTCACTAGTACCCAGAAGTTCCAGGCGCTTCCAGGTCATCACACTTTTGATCACATATTCCAACTTCTTCCTCAGATCATTCTTTGCCTATATACCCCTGCTTATTACTTTACTGCCCAACTTTCCCTAACTTCCTAGGCACTTCTATGAGTGTGTGCTCATGTCAATATTTTAAATCTCTCATTTTCATACGAATGATTCATTCACTTCTCTCTCTCTCTAGGATGGAAACTCCTTGAGGGTTGGTATCATGTCTTAGTCATCTTTGTATCCAAAGTGCTGTGCATAGAGCCTGGAACACAGCAGGTTGTTATTAGATGTTTGTTGCATAAATGGGTGGAGGAATGGATGGATGGATGGATGGATGGATAAAGGAATGAACAAATGGTTTCTATTGCCTCTCCAGTAAGCAATAGATTAATAATATGTATGAAGTTTTAACCTTATGCATAGAGCTGGATTTTTTCTGCTACAGATGAGAAGAGATTTAACTCAAGCTAACCTAGGCAAATATCTGGCTTACAAGTTGAGAAATTCAGGGATGGAGCAGGACTCAGAGACTGCAAGGGACTCAAAAGATGCCATCAGCTTTTTCCCTCACATTCATGCATACACTCACTCTCTTTTCTCTTTGTCTCTTGTCTTCACTCCCCCACCTTCTGTTGATTACCAACCTCATTCTCTGCTGTACCTGATAAGCATCCTTCTACTACTGGAACGAAAGAGGCTGGTCAACCTCGGAATTGTATCATTGTACTTTAAAGACCCCAGGAGAAAAGAGAACTTCTTTTCCTAGGATTTATCTACAAAACCCCAATGAAGGATTCTAATTCACTGTCCAATGTGACCAGCACGGTGGGAAACTCTAATGGGCCAGGCCTGGAGCGCTATCTCAGGAACTTTAGCCTGGGGAAGAGGGAGTGGTGCCCTTTCATGAATCCCACACAATGAGGGCAACACAACCACTCAGAGAGTAGTAATGTAATTTTATAAAGGGGGGAGGCAATGCTGAGAAGGTAAAAGAACAGATTTCCACCACGCCCTGGAGTTTCTTTATGCATGTAAGCTGCAACTTAGCACACTTCAAAATGTCTATCTTCATGTTAAAAGACAGACATTTAAATATTTGCTGAAGAAATTATATAAATAAAAGAAAAAGACTTAAGCGTCAAAAAAAACCCTTTTTTACTTTGTTTGTTTGTTTTTGAAGATTGTACCTTTGGATTCATGCCTTTGTTTTACAATAGCTCAAATACAAGTGTCAAAATGAGAATTTCTCCTGAATTTTCTTTACCTCATCATGAACTAAGGAGACTCAGTAATTTCAGCAGGGGTCTTTATCCTTCTGAATTTCAGGCTTGTTTTCATCTGTGGCATGTTATTGGAAACATCTGAAATCAAAGCTGCTCCATAGTTCTCTCAAACTTGGCAAGTTAAAAGTCTCATCTTCATATGCATTTCTCTCGACTTAATTCTCCCATGCTGCATGCTTGGTGGCCCTTCCATTTGTCTATTTTTGGCAAAACAATGCACGGTTTATTTTCCAGAGCAATATTTTTTTAAGATCAAAGTTCTTGCTATTCTAAAAGGTAAAGGGTCCCTGGATCAAAATTGGACCAAAGTTCCATTTGGCATCTCTCAGTCAACCTTATCAGCAGAGGCCAGGGATGTTTTTCTCTGAAATTGTCAGGACTTTTATCAGGACCACAGAGCAGGAGCGAATTCTGCAACCTGCATTTGCAACACTTATGACCTAGAAACCAGCCCCAGGTAGTCAGGGAGACTGACCCTTTCGACTGCTCAGAAATCCTCTGCTTGATAACTTCCTAATCTCCCATGACATCTTGAAAATGGATTTCATTTGCTGTTCTTTAATTATTCATGCTTAAGTTGCATCTTCCAAATTAGTTTCTAAGTTACTTCAGGGCAGGAACATACAATGTCTGTCCGTGTTCTGCATAGTGTTCCCGGATCCACAGAAAATACTTACTGAATAACTTAGATCTTTTCACATCTTTTCCATTCTAACAACTCACATAAGACAATCTAAGAGCAAAACTATGGCAGAACATATCCAGGCTATGTTCTTCATTCCAGGATCCTTAAGTGTAGCAAACATGTTCCAGATTAATAAGTACACTGCTCAGTTCTTTGGAGCTCTGACATAGCGTTGGAATGTTTTTAGTTTGAAATCTTGACCTTCTAACAGTAACGGAGTGGTTACCGAATTGTTAGAAAGATAACCCTTTGGAATAATGTCAATGACAACCAATCATCCTTGCAATGTCTCTGCATAATTGGCATCTGCCCTGATTATTCCCATGAAAGGCGAATTGCCTTTCTTAAGTTCCTAAAATATGGCCCAAGGTGTCTCACATAACAGTAGTTAGCCACTGGCTGGTCAACTATGCAGATAAATAAGTGTATTTGGCTATATTTCAGTGAAGCAATTAAAGGCAGTATTTGTTTTCAAAATTTTTATTAATTATATACTACTAGTCCCTTTCTCAAGAAGATACCAATAAGATTCTTCAGTTTAGACAAACTACCTTTGATTTACTTTATATTAAAATAGGATATTTTTAATATATAAGCTTTTGGAAATAATTAGAATTCACATATGGCTTCTTCTTTTAATCAGAATTTTCAAAATTGCACTGTATAATTACAATGTACTATAAGAAGTAACCTTGTTGCACTGAAATGTTTTTGCTGTAAACAAGTCTATCTTTTAATGGGCTATTTGTCAGTGCATGTATTCAAAGAAGCACTCTCAAGCAAGGCATGTACTCAGAAGTTAGGAAATAATTATATTTCCAAACATAATCTTTTCTAATCATCCCATTTTGTTTTACTTAAAAATAACCTGGGGGTTTCTAAGACGGGTACAATTATCTTTGATCTCAGCTATGAGGTATCATCCTTCCAGAAGATGATTTGGGTGGAGGAAACAAATAACTCATAGGTCGACTTTTCTTTTTCTTTCCCTGAAAATTCTCAATCTAATTACAAATAGATACACTAGCAAGGAATAGTCTAAATTTAGCCTCTAGCTTTTTAAAGAAGATCAAATGGAAAGCACTGAATTCATAGTAACATTTAACACTGCATCCATGCAATTTTAATACACAGCAATATCCACCAGTATACAGACAAGGCTCATTTCAGTTCAACAAACTTTTATGAAGCCCTTAAATTACAACAAAAACTATGCTGAACTTGGAGGGCATTAGGGCAAAGATGACAAGGTTCATGAGAGCTTACTATTTGGGGGAGACAAAAAGCAAATATGCAATTCCATTCCAATGATACAGGTTTGCCCAAACTGACACAGGAACACACATGAGGCAGGGTTGCTAACGGAGTTCTGAAGGTGTCATAGGGCCTGGTCATAGGGCCTTGGAGAGGTAAGTGTTTCTTAGGTGGGAAAGGTGACAGGCAAGAGGTAAAACAAAGACAGCCAGTCCAGTGGTGCAAGGAAATACCTGATGTTTCTTCAACAACATCTCCTGGATTGGGGCATGGTAGGGAATAGGGCAGTCGGTATTAGGTCCCAAGGTATCTGTGTACTATAGCAAACTAAAAATTTGCTTTGCTCCAACTAAGAACCAGTCTCTGGCCAGGCCCTGGTCTTCCAGGATGTTACAGCAATGGGGCCGATCCGAAGCTGAGTTATTGAATGTTCCCTGAGAACTCCTTTGTAACGCCTCCTCTAGAACTCAGAATCCTATTCCACTTCATGTGTAAAATCCCCAGTGCCTGAAACTGTGGGTCTGGTTTGTTGCTATCCTATTTGAGGAAAGATTATTGAACACCTGCCACATTTTAGTGACTGAGGAGACCCATGATAAACAATCAGACCCTGGGCTCAAGGAACTCACAAGCAAGTGTTTATCCTGGATCCCATCTCCGCAGGACTCCAAGGGCGCTTCAAGGTGGCAATTAGCCAACATGCCAAACTAAGTCATGCAGTGTTAAGAGGAGAAGACTATTTTCTCAGTCCTCTTTCCCTTTCCAAGTAGCATATATACATTATGTCTGCAGCCCTCCTCAAGACACTGCTCCTGACTTCAGTCTACTCAAGAGAAATACAATTTTCGAATATCCAGAACTATCTCCATATTAGCTTCTTTCTTTAGAAGGTTTCAGAGTGTTTTAACATTTAAATCTTCACATTGGTTTATTTTTATTCTCAGGTATGACAAAAAAGAGAGATGTACACAATATGTAAGCTTTTGGCAAAACGAAGAATGCTGTTCTGTAGGCACTTTGTACCAGCTGGAAAGGGAGAATGGCGTTGGCACCAGAAAGTGGGGGACACAGTTTGTTCATAAAAATTGGCGTCATCAATAAATAATTTCTGAACATTTTCCAGGTGCAAGATGCTGGAGATACAAAAGAATCTGATAAGCCCTGTGTGTCCTCAGCAGGCTAACCTCTCCCTGGGAGGCAGGTAAGCCTGCGGGCAGGCAGGAGCGTGGGAGGTGGGGTTGAGAAGAGGAAGCACAGAGCTGGAGGTGTGAGAAGGCTTGGCTGACAGGAACCGTGAGCAGCAATAGCAGGCCTGAGAGACATAGTGCAATGAAGAGGATACTGTGTCATGCAGAGAATGAGCTCCAACCCCCTGTTGGCTATAGTGTGAAACCCAAGACCTTTCAGGAACCAGCCATGGCCAAGGATGAAGACATTTCTTCCTGCTCTGGCAGGAGTCAACTGCTCTCCGAAGGATTTCAGTGGGCAGGTCTTCCTGGGGAGGCTGTGGCCTGGAGCCAGGGTGCTGAGGTTGCCTTAAAACTCCTCATAGTCTGAGGCCTGGTCTCCAGGCCCTGAGGACCTCTCACAATTCAGTTCAAGTTCCACAAAGTGGTAATTAGCTAAGGTAAGGCAGACTGTGTAACTTGTTGACTTAAATGGGGACTTTCTCAGCTTGGGACAGAGTCACCCTAGCTATTACCCTGGAATACCTAACACATGGGTATATGTGATTCCTGCTACTGTTTTAGAATATTTTTGTTGAACACCCTTTAAGAATAAAAAAAAATCAGAGATATTTAAGGGAATGACCAGTAAACCCTGAGGCAGGGAAGCCAAGTTTTTCAGCTAGAAAGAATCCAAATGGAATGTTCTTGCTAAAATAATCCAAGATATCATAGAATCACTAACTGTTTTTAAGTAAATAAAACCCAGCTGCAATTCACTCTGGACCACAACACACAGAGCTGCCCAGGTGAGAAGCAGTTGAACTACAGTCGCACTTGCTCCTGTGCGACCGCTGGATCGGGGCTCCTGCAGGCTACCTGCTCTGTCTTCTTTGTGCTCTGTGCTTCCTCTGTCCTTGGTCTCTGCCAGCTGGCAGTCACTGAGGCTTTTCCTGGTTCCCCAGTTTCAGTTAATCCACATAATCACTGTCTGTATCTTTTGCCCACCCCCACCCTCTGGAAATTTCACGTATACCATCAGCCTATAAATCAAGTCAAATAATCCCAAACACAATCTTTCAGTTTGGTCAAAATCTTCCTAGCCATTTTTATCTGATGTGGTAAGCAATAAACAGACTGCAATTTAATATAATTTATAGAGATTATTGGGAGGTAAAAAAAGATTCTTTCCCTGAGATCATTCATTTGTGAAGAAAAGTTTTGCCTTGGGGGCAGAGTTGAAGTATTAAAAAGCTAAAACTTTACATTTGAAGCCAGGAAGCCCTTTTATTTGAGGGATGGCCTAGCGTGAGAGAAAAACTTAGATTTTGGAGTCTGACAGATTTAAGTTTGACCTAGCTACATGACCTTGGAAATATCTTTACTTATCACAGGGACCAAAATATTCTGGGGGAAAGGTGATGACATTCTCTACCTATTTATTTTATAATTACCCACCCAAAAGAAGGTTCTTCTAGAAGAATTTCTCTGGAGGCATACACTGTAAATTTATGGCATTGCTTTAATTGCAAAAGTTTGTTCAGGCGAGCTAATCAGAGGATTAGTGAGCCATCTTCACTGTGATGTAAGTTACCACAACCTTCCTCTTGCTGCGGAGTTAGACACTGGTGTTATCCAACTCAACAAAAATAAGGAATACTCTTAAAGTCACTGTGCCATGTCGCTTCCTGCGCGGTGGAACGCATTCTTGGGCCAGGCATTTACAATGAGGACTGTTAGCACAGGAGAGGGATGAAAGGCACACATTGTTTCCCAAGTCTATGGCAGCAGCTGAATAATGGCGTTTTCTTACGGACGGGAGCAAGTTTGCTTTCAGAGCGTTTCTCTGTATTTTCCTTGGATCGAGGGCTTGTCAGCGAGGACACCCTAAAACCCAAGGATAAGACTCAATCAGCAATAACTCAACACTCGTAGGAAGGGTGGTTTTCAAAGACAATTAAGAAGCTGTTTGTAATTTGAGCTTCTGAAACCACTTAGGAAGTTCACCAAGCTGGAGAAAATTGCGAGTGTCTCCCTTTGTGACCAGGTTGCATAATGAGGTGGATGGCCCCATGGCGGGGAGCGCCTCATTCATGCTACTTCATGTTTGGTCCTTACGGCTACGGTCCGGCATGGTTTCCAGGAAGAGTACCTTAGAGAAGGTCTGTAGTTTATAGGGTTAGCGCTCGCAGAGGAGATGTCTACACATGCGGAATGATTTCAGAGCAACCCTCTAGTCCTCTCTGAAAGCCGTTCCTCATGATTTAGTTCTTCCAGATCCCTAAGAGGGAATGCCTTTCACTTAACTAAAAATGGTGAAGTTTATTACCCCACGTCCTGAGTTTTTGCAATTTGAATTATATGTAAACATTTTCAAGTTAACATGGGCTTCTTACCAACAGCAGTTGTTCTTCACCGCAATCCTGAAAAGTGATAGAAAGGTATTATTATTAATAGTACTATTATATCAAATTATTATTGTGGAAGTTAGCTCTTTTGGTAAGAGGATAGGAAGATCAATGATGGACCTGCAGCTGAAGGGGACACATAGAAAAGATCTGGCAACTATACTTCTAGGGATGTATCCTATATAAGTATTTGTACATCCACGTGGCTACATCCACCCCAACTGGATAAGGATATGCATGTAACAATGCTCACTGCTTCAGTGTTCACAAAAAAAAAACTGAGAAAAGTCAATTCAAAATAAATTGCAGAGCATCCCCAAAGTAAGATAGTGGAGAACAGTTAAAAAGATAGAAACTCTGACCTGTGGGCTCCTGTGTAAAGATGTAAAGAAAAAATCACCTATCCACACATACAGTACGACCTCACTTGTGATTGTAAAAAAAAAAAAAAAATAGGGAACTAGCTACCTAACTAGATCCTTAGATATACCAGGAGAATTTTCAGAAAGATGTTCTGCAGTTACGTAGGGAATAGGCCTAGAAGTTTGGAAGCAGAGTGGGGAGTTGGAATCATACTTTTCATTATAAACATACCAGTACACATGTTTGAAATGTTTACATATGGTAAAAATTTTACTCTTTTAATTTCATCTTTATTGTATTATTTTCCATTACCATTTAGTCCCCTTATATCCCCCTCCCCCCAGGACTCACCACACTATTGTCCATGTCCATGAGTCCTTTTTCCTTTTTGCTCAATCCCTCCACCCCCTAACCTCAAAGCTAATGTTTAAATGTGTATAAAGTTTTATGTGAAAGGAAAGAGGGGGAAAAAACAGTCACAGTGCTTGTACATGCCAGTTCCCGACTCTGCATATGTTATCTCACCTGCTGTTTATGGTAACTCTGTGAGCTAGGACTTTTCCTCATCGTGTGGGGGAGAAGTAGAGGCCCCAAGAGGCTGTTTCATTACCTTCACAAGCTACATGAACAGATTCAATCCAATTTTCTGAGACTCCCCCACGTCCCAATGTATGCATGTCCCTGAGCCACACTGATATGATTGTGTATAAAGGTAATGAGAAGAAAAACAAACAAAAGCAAAAATATTCTAACTTGGAATTGGAAGCTGAAACATAAGGCTTGTCTCACAGGGTCAGCCCATGATTCTGTAAGGCCATGCCTTGACCTCTATGCTAGAAAGTGGTAATTGTGGTGGTACACTTTGTTCTTAATTGCTTTGCAAATATGCTCCAAGTGTTGTTGCATTGGGGGAAAAAAAAATGAAGGCAAATCAGAATACTGTGGATCCAAAGAACAAAGTGGGAAAGAAGGATTAGAAAAAGCAATAAGGTGCACTAGCTTTACCATGTTTCAAATGTCTTCCGTTGTTCCAGTTAGGATTCTAAAATAAAAGCAAATATTATTTTGTCTTTCAAGGCTAAATAGTAAAACAGAAAACCAGTTTCATATTGCTTTGTATTATCTTCAAATTAAAATTAAAGCCACTCTTTTATAGAAATGGCTTGCCTTACCAAAGTTAAGAAATAAACAAAATCCTATGAAATTATTTGTTTCACTGTGATTTTTTTCTCTTTTGTTCTTCTACTGTTCAGAAAGCTTATTGACTTGTAAGTGACTCTTCATGCTAATATGCACAATATTTATACACCTATAAGTAATACCCACTTGCCCAGTGGCATTCCACACAGAAAAAATAGAATTTTATGTATCATTAAGCAGTTTCCAAGGTGTCAGCAATTTCATGCAAAGCATCAGTATAATGACTTGTAGCAACACTTGCTAAATAAGAGAGTGTTTGGAAATTTTTAAACCACCACACTGAATACACCTGGATCCCCTGATTGAGCTAAATTCTCCCTCCCCCATCCCAATGGCTTCTGCAAATATGAGCAGCCCCCAACCCCTTTACAATGGTTTCTCTCTAGGGAAGTGGCCCTGGGAAGGGCACTGGGGGTCAGAAGCTCCAGCAGTCCTAGTGGCTCTCAGCAGAGAGACCCAGTGGCCAGGGCCACTGCATGTTTGTAGGACCCAGTGCCAAATGAAAATCTGGGGCCCTTGTTTAAAAAGCAAGAAAAATGTGACATTAAAGTTAATAAAACAAAGTTTTTAAGTTTTTCTGTGATCTCAACCTGTCATTGTGTTATTTGCTATTTAATGTCTTCCTAAGTAAAGAACAAAATTAAAAACTTTAATTATTAGCACAAATTTTAAAATTCATCTTTGAGTTGTGCAACACCAGTTTTATAAAAGAGCATTTAACTCAAAAGCAAAATCATTGAAATTACACAATTCATTTTTCATAGCTCATATATGCATATGTATATTTTCTTATCAGAACAGTGAAAATGTTACACAAAACTAACTTGATTGTTTTTATTTCATTTATTGATATGTCCATATTCCGCTAACATTTTCCACTTGGCTTATGAAGAATAAGGAAAGACAGAACTAGAATTGCCTATTTTTCCTTTCCCTTCTGCTATCATTTTCAGCATTAGTGGATTGCTAATACAAGGAAGTAACAACTAAAAAAGGATTTGATGAATTCCTCGGTCTTTTGTGGTTCTTGGAATTCCATTGCTTTGTTTCCAAATTAGAAGCAATTCTGTACTCAGTGTGAGGCAAACAGAAGTCTCACGCTTTGTGGGTCCGATGTGGTTCTGTGCTCATGGGCCATCACTGATTCTGTGTGCAAATGAGAGGAAAGGAGGGATGACAACGTATTGTGCGTATATCCTTTGCTTAAGCTCATGCTCCATTGTTCCACAGGTTTGACATAGAAAATGCAGTTCAAAGGTAAAAATATTAAGAACTTAAGGAGAGTAACAGGAGGGCATTAAGCCAAGCACTGGCCCGTCAGAGTCCTGTGTGACTGCTCAGGTCACACAGTTGTAAGCCTGGCCCTGTGTTTGAATCAGCAAAGGCAAAAACTGCGTCCCTTCCCATGACAGAATGTTTAGGGGTGTCAGCTGTGCAAGGGGAGGATTGAGGAGCAGAGAAAAAGAAGGGAAAAGTGTCCCCCATTCAGAAAGAAAGTTACAATGGCACACCAAAAAAAAAAAAAAAATCATTTTAGTCCAATCCCAGCCTAGACAAATTAAGTTGGCCAGTATTTTACTAGACCATTCAAATGCTTCCTTGTCCTTCGCAGAATAATAGTTTGTTGTCAATGCTATCTCCAACCTATACATATATTAAAGTGCATATTTTAAGCACAGGAAAATGTTCCTATGTGTTATGATGTAATCAGTCTCTTCTGTCCTGGGATGGCAGTTACACTGTGCCAACACACCAAATGAGTGTGTGAGACCCCCAACCTTTGGGGGTTATGAGGGATAGCCCCCAAACCCTAACAATCCCAGACCAAAGAAAACGGAAATGTTTTTACATGACCCCAGATGGCCCACGAATTATTTTCTGTGCATATCTTGATACTATAAAGTTATTGCCTTTTCAATTGTGACTAAATATATTCCTCATTTACTGCCTTTGTTGCCCAAATAAAGTTTATTTTTAATTTTCAAGAATTACTATATTAAATAATGAAGAGAAAAACATAAAAATGACTCATTTTCACAACTCAGATGCACATTTCAGGTGATTAAATTTTATACCTCACAAAAATTGCAAAATACTGTGTAGGCCAGGCCGACTTACTGAAATGACAAGTGTTAAATCTTCAGATGTCCAGGACACACTCTCCATATTTCTATGTCCGTCACACCTAAAATGTACACTAACTCTTCTGAAAGAGCTCGCAAAAAAATAGTGTTTGCTACTGCTCAGACTTCAGGCTTTTTAAAATTCGCTTTATAGGTGACATATAACATTATGTTACTTTCAGGTGTACAACATAATTCTGAGACACATAATTTACAGAGTGATCATCCAATAAGTCTAGTACTCATTTGATACCATACATAGTTATTACAACAGCCTTTAAAAAAAAAAAGGTTTTATTTATTTATTTATTTATTTTTAGAGAGGGGGAAGGGAAGGAAAGAGGGAGAGAAACATCAGTGTGTGGTTGCCTCTCGTGCACCCCCTACTGGGGACCTGTCCTGCAACCCAGGCAAGTGACCTGACTGGGAATTGAACTGGCGACCTTTTGGTTCGCAGGCCAGCACTCAGTCCAACTGAGCCACACCATCTAGAGTACAAAAGCCTTTTATAACAATTCTTTTAGAACCTCCATTCAGTGAGAATCTTAACTGATGCTTATAAATGTTTTTTGAAAATTTTAGCACTACTAACTTTAAGTAAGGCAGAAACAAGCCCTCTAATAGAGGTACTAAGAAAGTCATTGTTTTTATGAACACTGTAAATATCACAGAATATCATTTATTGTTTAATTTTCCTGGCACTTTGATAGGCTGGAAGGATGAAACAATGAATAAGAAAATTGTGACATCTGCTTTAGGGTGCTTAGGGATCAGTGGGTAAAATAAACATTACAGACTATATTGCTGGCAGAAGTACTTACCTATGTGTGCTTGCACGTGTGTGCATGTGCATCAGATAGGTGAGGAATGGGAGGTGAAATTAAGTGGTGCAGCTGGTGTTGGGGAAGGATCCCAGGGAAGGCACAGAGAAAAGGGAAGAAGTCACTAGGAGGGGGTAGGGAATGAGGAATTAGAGCTTTTCCAAGGTGAAGGTAACAGTTCATGTGAAGTGGGAGGCAGAAGTGATAAGCCACACTAAGAATGCTGGACTTCACCCTCAGCAGTGGGGACACAGAAAGGCACCTTAGAAGGGGTGGTACCACCCACACACTGGATGTTGCAAAATGGTGGCACAACAAGTATATTGTAATTCAACACAGCAAACTGGACCGATGCTCACAAAGCCAATATCCATCCTATAACAGCTTCCACAATCTCTGTCCCTTGTCATCTTGGTTTCTCCCTTTCTAAAATGGAACAAGTAGCAACTGCTTGTTCTCTCTTAAAAGAGCACCTTGTGCCACATGTAAGTTTCATTGCCTGTGAGCTATAAAACTGTTTAAACTGAAAGAAAAAAAACTTTATCATAATATATTACTAATACAGGATCCAGCATAAATAATGGCCCTTTGTTTTACAAAATCTTTTATTACAAAATCATAAGCATGTAATTCTATAACATAACAATATTACACTCAAGCACACCATATGACATTTTAGGTGAAATGTTCGAATTAAAACTATAAATTATTACACCCATCTATTACCCTACCAACAATGCTCAAGCAGGCATTACTTCGGCTGGACCCTTTATTATTAGTTATAAGCTACCGATGTAAAGTTAAACAGCAACTGAGCTCAGTTAATAGTCTCCCAGGTAATATACAATCAAATTAACAGAATAAAAACCAAACAATGAGCCACAATCCTTAAGATCATCTCTCTCAGCAGAGGGCTGTATTGGGAATAAGACTGGGTTTCTGTCATAGGAGATTCACTGTGATGTAAAATTTGTCTGCCTTTGAGCTCCTTGGAAGGTAACACCATTTCTCATGGGGTTACTTGAGTTTTCTCCATCTATAGTCTTTTTCAGTGTACCTGTTATTCAGTCACCATTAGCAACCACGTTCTGACAGATGCTAATAGGGGAAAAGTGAGCACTAGCTCTCTCAATTATAACTAGGATCTTCTGGTTATAATGTTTAGTTAATGCCAGTCTGTTTAGCATAGGATCTCTAAATGCTCCGTTTGTGTTGCTTTTGACTCCTTAACCAGATCATTCTCCTAACCGCTGTGGGCCTGAACGCCTCACTATGCCCAAAATGACACTCATAGATTAATTTCAAGAGACCTTGCCCAGACCACTGCAGCCATTTCTTCACAATGTCATCTGCTCACAGTTGCTTCCTGGCCACGTGATCATGGAAGGCAAATCACATTCAGCAGGGGTCCCCAAACTCTAGGTCACGAACTGGTACCATCCCAGGCCTCTTAGGAACCAGGCCACACAGTAGGAGCTGAGCTTCAATGTAATGTGCTTGAATCATCTGGAAAACATCCCCCTACTCACCATCTGTGGAAAAATTGACTTCCACGAAAACAGTCTCTGGTGCCAAGAAGGTTGGGGACTGCTGGTCATTCAGCACTTTCAGACTCAGGTGAAACTGTGAAAAATAGAGTACTGTAGTGACCACAACTGTGGGCCAGCAGACGTCACTTCCATCAACAAACTGGTACAGGTTTTCGCTGAATTTCATAGTTAAACAAAATGATTGGTAAATGAATACTTTTTTTACTCCAACAAATTAATCAGCTATGTAACAACCGAATCTGATAGAAGCTGCAAATTGAGTGAATTCTGTATTTCACATCAAGATGATAAGCACAGTCAGCATTTTGCTCAGATTAAAGCAAGAAGTATGTTTAAATACTGTCTTTCTGGCGATCGGTTTGAAAAAGACAATCAAGCCTTTGCTAATTATTCTTCCTCGCTCCCGTCTTTGGTCTTTACAACAGAGCCAGGAGAAAAGCCTACCCACTTTATTATCTATTATGATTTCCACTGAAATCTTTTGCAAAGTATGTGCTTTCATAACTCTAGTCTTAGGAGATGCTCTTGGAAAAATAGTTTCATGAGAAAAAGAGTACCATGGTCAAATAACTTAGGGAAAGACTACGAATTATGTCACTCCTTTGGTATTCACAGTAGGCATTAGCATACTAAAACCACAGAGAAGTTTTTCAGTGAGAAATTTAGCTAATTACATTTTGCCCATAGACACCCCAAACTACCTGACCACAAACCCTGTTTTTAAATACCTCTTAGTAATATCCTGTGAAACAGGGATTCACAGAATGTCCTTTGGAAAAAAATGCATTAGAGCAAGGAGACATCCAACGTAGCCAAGTTATTTTTTAAGCCTCAACTTTAATAAATGCCACACTTCGATTGCACCCATTCAGTTACCTGAATTATAATTCATTTTAGGAGTACACATTTGTAACATTCCCTGTTCTAGTCAGTGGGCATAGGAGCTGTATCAATACAGCATCTACCCCTAGGAGCTTCTGATATTCTTGAAAAGGAGATATACTATATTTTTTGGACCATAAGAAACACCTAGGTTTTAGAGAAAAATAGGAAAAAATTTTTTGAAGCAAAAAATGTGGTAAAATATTTAATAATGTAAATAACATAATAGTTTACCAATGTAAAATGTAAACAGAACTCAATAGCAGCACTAACAACCATTATTCCTCCCAAACTGGGGGAGGGGCGCATCTTATAGTATGAAAAATGTGGTACCTCCTTAAAAGAAATTGCATAGTAAGGCTACATGTGATTGTGTAAAATTTAGGCAGAAATAAGTACTATGGGTGTTGAAACGGGGAGAGCGAATGAATGAACTTTATTCACTTTAGAGACAATGGCAAAGCATACACACCCTTTGTTCCCTTCCGTCTGTGATTTTCTTCCTTTTCCCAGAGACACTATGAATACAAAATGTGTTACCTGTTCTGTGCCTACAGCTTTGGCAATTTGGGATCCCTACACTGTTAAGCCAAAAGACATGCAATATAAGAATTTATTGTCAGGAAGTCATAGATCTTTGAGCCAGGGTGGAAGGAAACTGTCACCCTCATCTAAGCTACCAGAAGCCCTTGACTAGCCCCCGATGGTCCCCTTGCTTCTAACCTGGCCCCCTAATACACAGTTCCCCGGGCAGCAGCCAAAGTGATGCTTTTCAAAGGTAAATGTATCTGAGTCTTTTTCCAGTAGCTTCCTGTCACGCTTAAACTAAAACCCAAATTCTTTACCAAGGCTACAAAAACCCTGCGGTGACCTAGCCCAGCCACCTCTCCCACAGTAGTCCCCAGCACTCTCTCAAGTCTCCAGCTCCAGCCCCGCTGCGCCCAGGGCCTGTGTACTTCCTTTTCCCCTGAGGTTTTTCCCCTCATTTCATCAGGTCCCTGCTCATTTGCTCTCTCTGCAGAGAGGCTTTCCCCAGACACCTCATCTAAAATAGCAGCCTCATCTCCCACCTCACTCCCACTGCATCCTCCATTCTCCTTACCCTCCTTACTTTTCTTCAATAGGCTTATTGCTATTTTTAAGAAAATATTTATAGGTCTAGTCATTTCCCTCTGTGAAGGCAGAGGCATTCTATATTTCTGTCTTTGCCACAGTCTATATGCTTGGTACATTTTAGGCACTTCATAAATGTTTGTTCAATGCATGAGTCAATCAATGAATAATTGAATGACACATTTACAGCAGAATAAACCTGTATGGTAAAATGATATATGTCAATGAATAGCTGAATGAATTAGAAAATATACATCTCCTCATCAAATTCCAGCAGGTAACAAACTATGGCGGTAGCACAGGAATTTTAAGAAGTTGTTCTAGACAGAATCTGTCACTTATAGCTGGGTGGCCTTGAATAAGATACTCAATTCTGTGTCTCGGCCTCTTATCTGCAAAAAGGGAAACAATAATATCTGCCTCACAAGGTTATTATGAGGATTAAATTAGATAATGGACATGAAGCCCATGGGACAAGTGCCTTCCACAATGGATGGTAGCTATTATTAATACCCCAAATCCTCTTTTATAGAATTTTCTTTAATAGAAAGGTACCTTTTATTAATTCCAAGTGGAGGTCCTTTGGCCTGCTAATACATAAGAAAGATAGATACTCATGAAACATATGGTACTAAACAAAGAAATTTTTTAGATTATTATTTTGAATTACCTAGACAAAGAATCTTCGGCATTCTAAGGATATGAATATATGATACATCGCTTTTATACTATTGTTTTTTACTTTTTAGCCTTCTAGGTAAAAAGCTATCTAGAGGAGAATGAGGGGAAAGGCACAGGGAACAAGAAGCGTAAATGGTAGGTACAAAATAGACAAGGGGAGGTTAAGAAGAGAAATGGAGAAGCCAAAGAACTTACATGTATAACCCATGGCCATGAACTAAGGGGGGTGGGGGGTCATACTGGTGGGAGGGGCAGTGCAGGGAGGAAAGGGATAAAGGGGACAAAAACATGGGACAACTATAATAGCATAGGCAATAAAATATACTTTTAAAAAGTTGTTTTGATTTTTTAATGACTTTAATTTTGAAATAGTTTAGGACTCCAAAGAAGTTGCAAAAATAGTATAGGTTCCATGTAGCCTTCACCCAGCTTCTACCAACAATTACATCAGACATAACCATAGTAGAGTCTCAAAACCAAGAAATTAGCACTGGAGCAATTTTATTAACTCAGATACATACCTTATTTGAATGTAGATGAAGAATTTGTTTAATCTTAGGGTTAGGAACTAATTAGGATCCTATCTTAGCTCTATTAATCAGGCAAATGAGGCACACATATTAGTGTATAAAAACTCTAAATTATACAGTTTCTTTCATTTTCAAAGAATTTGAAGACTTAAAAAGCTATTAGTTCCAACCCACCTAGAATTCTGGTCTACCCATTCTGTAAAAGCAAAACAAAAAGCTCTTCACAGTTTCAAAGGGATGGAGATGAGAATCCCTGAATTTAATCACTAAGGTCAAAGCCCTTCTTTCCCTGAAAAACGAATTCCTTCTTTTTTTTTTTTTAATTAGCTCTGGATTGCTATGCATTAGTATTGGAGGGGAAGTGAAGTTGCAAGCAGCCCAAAACTGAAGGGGCATTTTAACTCCTGCTAGGTGAGTATGAAGGCAGAGATGCTGGGCAAACACAGTCGTGGATTCCAGCTGGTCCCGCACAAGGGGACACATCCCAGCCGTCCCTCACCCAGGGCACATTCCCTTTGCTCCACGGCCCCTCCTCCCACTACTTTTGGAAAGAACACTTTAGAGCAAGGAGATATCTCCCAGCTCTGAATGTGTACAAGTTGGCACCAAGTTCAGTTAGTTTTTGATGGAATAGGAGGGGTACAAAAGTGTCCTTTAAAGGAAAACAAAATCTAGAAGTACAAACACAAAACTAGCTACAGGTGAGAGACACTGACAATTTTTGTGTATTGTTAACTGAATGCTTTCTGCTCTTCTCTTTTGTGAAATCCCTCCCCACAGGGTGCTCCACCTGGGAGCAAAAAGTGTGACTAAATAGACCACACTGGAGTTGACACACGCTTGTCACTAGAGTGCCCTGTCACTGAGCACATAGCTTTTCATTTTAGGTCTATCCTGGTTGAATTTTTGGGTCTTTGTAAGACTTTCTCAAGGTGTGACAATCTTGTTCTAGTGAATAAAATAGATTGAGCAAGGCAAAATGTCAAGGCACCTCCTTCTTCTGCTTAAAGGACCACAGAATTTGGAACCAGAGGGCATGCAGTTAAGCCCTAGCTCCACAATTTATCAAATAGGAAAACTTGAGCAAATCTTACCCTCAGCTTCCTCATCCATAAAATGGGTAATGGTAATAATAATAACAGCAATAAAAATAACAATAATATCTATAGGATTTGTTAATGGAATCATAAGCTTATAAATGTGAAAGTCCTTTACAAATGAAAGGTAGAAGTTATTGTTATGTCACCTGAAAAAAATACATAATCAAAATTCCTATTTAAACCCATTGGGATGTTTTTATAATAGAAGTTCAAATACCATCTCAATGAAATGATTTAATAGAAAACTTTCCCTTTCCTTTCTTTTCTTCTTGTCTTTTAACTATAGAGCTAAAAAACTGTATAGAAGATGGATGGACGTTCTTCATAAAGAACCCTTCAGAAGTTTTTCTTCACAAGTTTATAAGGTTTATGAAGTCTATAGTCTTATTTTTCTCTTCATGAGTATTCTTTATAAAACTTTTCCCTGGGTCTTGCTATTATGGAAAATCAGGAGGGAAAAACCTAAAGCTAGTCTGCAAGAGAGTTTTCATCAGTCTTCATGGTAATGAGAAAATAACCACAAGTTGGTGAGCTAAATTAATTAAATTTACGTGACTGTCATTTATCCTGAGATTATGTCCTTCCTACATTATTTAGTGTAAAAATCCCCTTTCTCTTCTGAAATGATGATGACAGTGGATGGCAACTGTTTTGTTTGTTTTCAATGTCCTTACTCTTTCTACAAAATAAAAGTTGGCTACCCCATGTCAGGCCCCAATTATTTTTTGAAATTGGACTGGCCCCTGACATGCCAGCCCCTGGAAACCCTTGGCTTAGAAGGTTAATTGGAGGTGGCAGGGATGGCGGTAGGGAAGCCAGTTCAGCTGCCTGTGTTTTGCTCCCTTCCCCAGAGGCCCCGGGCCCACTGCCCCACATCCGGGCTGTCGCCAGTCCCTGGCTGTGTATCTGCAGACCAGCCCCCCTATTCCCCCACTGCTGGTTCCTAATCCCTGTCCATTTCATTCTCCTAGCTTCTCTTAGCTGGCGTCATCCTTCCAGACACAGCTCCCTAAGTTTGCCATGTGCAGTGACCCTGTGTTGACCCAGAGCCATGATACAAACTATGGGATTGTAATGAATCTCTAATTACCCACAGTACCTCCATGAGTCGCCGTCAGCCCTGCTGCTCAGCTATATTCCTCACCAATTTGGTCATCACTAAGCATTCAGAATGCAGCCAAACTCTTGTGCCCGGAAGCTGGGAGCCCCCACAGTCTCTGCCAAATGAGGCTGGCTCTGCAGGCTTCTGGGAATGACAGGATGATTTCTTCCCTTGTTATGAATCAGAGAGGGTGTTTGCACATGAATCATTCAACTCTGCGTGGGGACCTTGTCTTGACTTTTCTTTATTCTAGTAGTTCTGGCTGAGTAGATGCTCAGGAACTCAGGGGATTGCCCTTGGGCGGAGGGGTTAGCATTTTTAACTTCATGTGATAATTCTGAAATCCTACATCTTTTTCTCAAGCCAAAAAGGGATATTACTTAGATTTAATAAAGTGCCAGGCAGCTGGTCTTGATTTTCAAGCAGAAAATGTCATTTCTTACCAGAGGGGAAAGTAGCTTCATGACAATAATAAGAGCTCCCCCGTGTGCCAGGCATTGTGCTAGAGGTTTTATACGCATTCTGTCTAGTATCGACTAAAGCTACAATAACAAAGGCATTTTACAGATAAGAAAACTGAGGCTTAAGGAGCTAAGTAATGGTTAAGTTTCCAAACTCTTCCAAATACAAAACAACAATTTGCTTTGTGCCAAAGCTCATGTTCTTCAGGAATATTTTATAGTTGGAACTGGACAGAGATGACTGGTCTCACAGTGTAGAAGGACTTTCAATTCACTGTCAGATCCTAGGTGAAGAATTACTCCTATTTTTCAAAATAACTCATAGAATTGTATTTTTTAAAGATTAAATGAGATAATCAGCATGAAAATAATGACTTGAGGAAAAAATTAGTAAAACACTTGAGAAAGTACACTGCTACCTCAAAAATAAATTCAATTAAAAAATCTCTGACAAACATATTAAATATTCTCTTAAACCTTTGAATATCCTCTTGCCTGTGAAAAGTACTAAGGAAATAAAGAAGATAGTTCCCACCTTCAGGACGTTCAGAGATTATTATTATTATTATTATTATTTCCTACTTAATGTAATATTAAAAGTTATATTTCTAATAGTACCACATTTGAAATGCTTTAAAGTAGATCACTAATATTTTTCTTGCTTTCTAAATGCAAGACTTGTCATAGCATGAATGATGTAACACTGTCTAGCTCGTGTGGGGAGAGAATGCTTACGGGCACCTGATGCCCAGGTTATGCCCAAACTGTGTAACAAATATTTTTCTAGGAATAAATGTATATGTTCAGTGATTGTGTCTTAAAACAGAAATGGAGGAGCTATAGAAAATGGTTCTATATTGCATTTCTGAAGCCAGCCTGTTTTCCTAGCTTCAGATGTTTTTAGTCCACAGGTGTCTTGCAGTCCAATTAAGACCTCTAATTTGCAGGTAATCTGTACTTTTGTTGTACAACAAAGCTTTGTGGTTAAGATAGTAATCATTCTTGAAACTGTCAGCCTTCTCCTACCTCCTAGAACAGATACTAGAAAGTAAGTTGCCACTTAGGGAACAGTTTCATAATGAAAATCCATAGTTCCTAAACCCACAGTTTCTGAATCGTGCCCTCTCTCACCGCATCAGTAAATAGGAGGTTTGAGTTTGAAGAGAATTTGGAGATTAGCTCACACCCTCATTTTACAGATGATGAAAACGACACACAGGAAACTGAAATGACTTCAAAGAACATTGGCACACAGGATGCCAATGAGATATAAACACACTCTATTCGGTTTAAGAAATTTCATTACCCTATTTTTTGAGGGTTTGCGCCCATGGTGATATTCCCTATATGTCTCTATCTAAAGAAAAGCCATTTTCCTCAGGAAGTCTGTAAACATTTTGGCAATATGGGTCCGAGTAAAAGGATAAATTAGGACATATCTACATAAATTGAATATAATGTAGGGTTCCTACTACATTTTAACCATTACAGTTAATAATAATAATTACCATTTATCGAGTGTCTTTTATATGTCATGTAGCACTCATCATCACAACAATCCAGAATGTATTATGAATCCTACTTTACAAAATAAACAAGTATTGTGCCAAGAGTCACACAGCTTGTGAGTAAAATGAGGTTCCACCTGCCTTTAAATCTCAGGTTCTCCCCATCCCCCACCCCATGTGTTAACCCAAGTGCCAAAGGAGAAGGGGAAGAGACGTTTCATCACATTTTCAAAGCATGATAAAATGTTTGTATCATGAACTTAAGTCTGGGAAGAATTTAGACAAAACATCCTTAGTTAAGTCTCTACCTGCAAGGGCTTCATCCTGGATCATGGTTCCCTCTGACTCAGCACAGCCACTGAATCAACAAAAGTATTTCTCTTCAACTCAAGGAGGAAGGACACCCACCAGTTACCCGTCCAATCTCACTTCCAGATCAGCCTTAAAGGAATAAGGAGTAGGCATTGATTAGGAGTATCTCTGCAGGCAAGTATTTGCCTTTAGTAGTATTCTCTTGCCTGCTATTATTATGTTCCTACTTGACAGTCGGAGCTTAACTTCAGGAAGTACTTATTAAAATTCACACATACACAGGGAGTTAAAGAGGATTGGCTGTTCCATTTTTAGTCCCTCTAGTACTCACCGGCAGCTGAAGAAAAGAGACAATGGGCCTTCCTACAACTGTGCTGGAAAAACAAAAGAACACAACTACATTGTTAAAGAAGTCAGATAACTGTCTAAAACAAGGCAGCAGATGAAGTGAAGCAATAGAATAGAAGGAGGTGAATTTTGTCTCTGTCACACAGTTCTGTATGCAAGTTTTTAAAAATTGTTCAGCTATAGCTGTCCCACCTTTTCCCCCATTGCTCACCCCTACCCCGTACCCCCCCCACTCCCACAGGCGATCCCCCCCATTGTCTGGGCCCATGAGTCCTCCATTCATGTTCCTTTGCTTGCACCTGCCCCTTCTTTATAAGACTTCTATGAATTTCCCTGTGTAGTGCAGTACCTTGTGCTCATCTTCAAATAACTTTTAAAGGAGAAATGGATGTTTGCACATAGAAGAAAGGTCTATTTGTGATAAGAAAGAGCTATAATCAAAACAGTGATGACCAAAATTTGCACACTGCCAAATCTTACGAAGAACACCCAGCTACTGATAAATGAATTGCCTGGAGATACACTTCTTATGTCTGCCTTTCTCAGACTACCACAATACACATTTTATTTTGTTGTTGATGTTGTTGTTTAATTAGTTAAATTCAAATTGGGTCTAGTCAGCTTTGCAGTACACATTATGGATTTGAAGGTTTCAAATTACTTTTAAAAGCCTGATTTATCATTATATAAATGTTAAATCATGTATAACACCTTTGAAGAACTTATATAGAGGAGGTTAATTATTGTTCATAAAGTGAAGCTGGTAACTCAAGGACTTAGGAATGCTCAGAACATTAGGTAACATGTACTAGCTATCACAGAGACGAAGATATACGATCACCAAATCCTATTTTATTTTCCCCTTTCTGGGATGCCAGAAAACTACACTTCCCAGTCCTCTCAAAAATAAGGAGGTTTGTGTGCCTATTGATGGTCTATAAAAAGTATGCAGGAGTGATGGGAGTTGCTTCAGAGCTGAGGCAGTAGAATGCCTTGTGTGGTCTCTCTTCTGTTCTTTTGTTTTAGCAAATGGCCAGGTCACGGGCTGAGATGGTGAAACCTGTATCAGCTGGGTCCCTAGGTGATTCATGGAGCAGAGCTCTCCACTAACCTGCTCAAGACAGGTATCATGGGCAAGAAATAACATGTAAAGTATTCAGAATTAATTAATTATTGCAGTACCATTCAACCTACTCTGACTGACAGTAGTCACCAAAAATGAGATATTTTAACCCAACTCTATTAAGGCAGAAGGGAGGGAAGTTACAAAAACTTGGACAAACAGGGGCCTAAGACCTCTACAATATAAGAATTCAAACTAATGGCTGCTACACAAAGATGGGACCATATAAATGTGGCCCCTTCAGACAGTGAACTAAAAAAAAAAAAACTGTGCCCCACAGAAAAAGGATGTTGAGAATGCATACTGACCATGGCCTTGGCTCTTGGAGGAGCAGAAAACAAAAAGAGAATAGGGCCCTCAGAGGAGTCCCATCCACATCAAACTGCTCTTGTGTCAGTTTGGAGCTGGAATTTTGACCACCTGTGCAGCCACATAAACCTTCCCAGCTGAAAATTCAGTGAAAGTGTTCCTGAGTTGGTAATTACCTCAAACACCTGGCAGAAACAAAAGCCAGTCCTTTCTGAAGGAGTCAACTGTAAAACCAGGCCTCAAAGACTTCAAACAGGTAAAGTGAAAAGCACAGAGGCACGAGGAAATAAGCCTGCGTTAGTGCGAGTCATCAGGCATTTGAATTATCAAAATGATGCTATAGCGTAAGTAATACACCACCAACTTGAAAATATGTATTTTTTATGCAGACATGTAGTATTTTTAAGAGTTTTCTATGTTCTGATATAGACCATAAAGCAATATTTTTTAAATCCATGTTACATAAAGTACACTTTCAGAACACAATGCAATTTTTAAAAATCAGTAACAACAGAAAACCTTACACACACATTGGTTGTTCCCTTAGTGCCAATTTAGCTGCACCATAAATTTTAGTAGGTAGTAATTTCATTGTTTTTTAATTTCCATTATAATTTTATTTGGTCTATCAACCAAAACTTGGGAGATGCAGTTGATGTGGCACTTGAAAGGAAATTAATTATCTAAATTCTCCTTAGAAAGAAAGAAAGGCTGAAAAATAGATGAATGGAGTACCCCACTTAGTATGTTAGAATAACAGCAGAATAAATGAAATGAAATTTAAAGAATCAAAATAAATTCAAGGACATGAAAGGGAGGAAATAGTAAAGATAACCGAAAAGCTCAATGTAATAGGAAAAAAAGAAGATTTAAGAAAATGGATCTCAAGAGAATGAGAAGACCACTGCCGCAGGCTGGGAGAAAATATTTATAAAAGACATAGCTGATAAATGACTGCTAAGATACTCTTAAAACTCAACAATAAAAAAACAAACATACTGACTATATTATGATCAACAGACCTGAACAGATGCCTCACCAAAGAAGATATACAGATGGCAAATAAGCATGTAAAAAGATGAAATCATGTGTCATCGGGGAAATGCAAACTAAAATGACAATGACACACCACTGCACTTCCCCAGAATGGTGAAAATGCAAAACACCGCAACACCGAATGCTGACAAGGAGCAACAGGAGCTCTCATTCATCGCTGGGGAGAATAGTCCAGTCTTGGAAGACAGTTTGGCAGCTTCTTACAAAAGTGAACAAACTTTTACCATACGATCCAGCAATCACATTCCTTGGTATTTACTGAAATGGGTTGAAAACTTATATCCGCACAAAAACCTACACATGGCTGTTTATAGTAGCTTAATTCCTAATTGCCAAAACTCACGAACCAAGTTGCTTCAGTAGGTAAGTGGACAAATAAACTGTGGTACAACCAGGCAATGGAATGTTATTTAGCACTAAAAAAATAAGTCTATCAAGCCATTAAAAAAGTGGGAAGAAACTTAATATTACTGCATGAAAGAATCCAATCTGAAAAGATTACATACTGTAGAATTCTAACTATGTGACATCCTGAAAAGGGCACCACTATGGAGACAATATAAAGTTGAGTTGTTGCCAAAGGAGCGGAGTTGGGAAGGGTTAAATGGAGAATTTTTACGGTAGTGAAATTATTTGATATGACACTATAATGGTTGATATGTATCATAATACACTTAGCAAAACCCATAGAATGTTCAACACCAAGAGTAACCTGTAATATCAATTTCAGACTTTGGGCTAAAATGATGTGTCTATGCAGGCCTCACAATTGTAACAGATGCGCCATGTGGCTGGAATGTTACTCATGGGGAACGTTGTGAGTGTTCTGACTCTGTGTTCATCAAGCAACCTCTTATTTCCCAAGCAGATCTGCCTATAGGAAGGCAGTGTACCATTCACCTGGAGTTAATCTATTTCTGATTCCTGAGCATAATTTCTGGATAAATCCAAAAGCTGGCCTCTGATTAGGATTTGGCTACTCATATGATTTGATTATGGGAAAAGAATTTTACACTCACCTGAGTGAGCAGGTTGTTTCTTATTGAATTCATATAATAGGCATTCTGATTTGTATGATTCTGTGCCCTTGAGTAAGTGTGAGTTCCGCCTTCCAGGGCTGATCATCCCTGAGGGAATGTGCAAGCAGGAAATCCAGGTCTGCTACGGACTCCAGACACAGCAGTTCTCATGTGAGGTGTCACTGCTCCCTCACATCCATAGTCCAACCCTTTTGGGTGATTCCTGCATGGATTACATCAGTGTTCAACCAGCAATGAAAGTTAAAGGTGCAATTTAAAACTATAATATATGAAGCCATTCCTGAAATTCCACAAATTTTTGAAAAGTCAACTAACTCGTTCTATTTTTTAAGTATATTCAAAATTTGATATGAAAAATTGCTGAACACAAACAAAAGCATATGTACACATAAAATAGTGTTTCGGAGTCAGCTTTAGGAGAATGTTATGATTCAAGCAAATGATTAAGAGACTGTTATACTTTCCTATGATGCTTTTTCTAGATTACAGGCATATCACGACTGAGCACTGGCCAGTGGGTGAGCTAACTACATGCAGATTTGCCGAGTGATGATTTCCTATCGAGACAGTAAGTGGCCACATAAATAGCCACACAAAACCAGCTGAACCTGTTAGGACTTGACTACGATAAGCATGTTTCTCAACAACCATAGCCTTCACCCTCTATAGTTCACCTTTTTTTATCTGACTTTGGTTTTTTTTCACCTGCCAACAAATAATGCCCACTTGGTGCTGCCTCTGGCCCATTAATTCTGCTTGGCTCTCTTTGAAATTTTGGACAACATGCTTCTCAGGTGATCGCAATATGAGTCAAGTAGAAAAAGCGGCTGTCAGCTGTCCCAGTGAGGTCCAAAGTCTTGGCAGTGGGTTTCATGCGAGCCTGGTGCTGTCGCCACATCCATCAGGCCTGGAGCACACTGTTATTATCACAACCAGCCATTCCCATTGCCATCTCACCAGGAGAGAGGGAAGCTTTCTCTTCACAACTGACTGAGAGCAGCTTGATCCCTGTAACCTTGAGAAGCACAGCATGTCACAGGTGGAAACTGTCCTGTGGCCCACCTATAGGTTCCTTCCTCCTTGAACTGCCCCCTCCCTCTCCCAAGTCTTCATTCTTCTCAAACTGGAAGACAGTCAGGAACGAGACTCTTTGAGCCCAAGGATTTGGCTACAAGCCAACAGGACAAACTAAAAGTACCACAGAGGGGAAGCAAAGGTATAATTTTGGACTGCTCAGGAAGAGAATGCAAAATCCAGAGGCAGAGTCCCTGAGAGCCCTTGACAGGGCTCTTTGTGAATGAAAACTGATCACAAACCTGTTTCTGAGCTAAAATAATAAAGTTTATCATCTTTGTTTACCTTTTTTTCCCTGCCTTTCTTCCCTACCCACTATTAAGGACCTTTTCTCTCTTGGTGATCAAACTGGCCCTTGATTCTGGTTGATGTTGGAATCATCCACATTATAACTCATGCAAATGATGAAGGGACTGCTATCCTTTACTGTGACGCTATTTCTGGAGGATTTGAATATGAATGGAGGATAATATGTCAATTCAGAGAAATAAGGCTTGATTAGTGAATGTTTGCTCCTCTCAATCCAGGCTCCTTTGCTGCTTAGTCAGTCTAGAACTAGATGTTATTTTCTCATGTGTTGGTGAGAACAGCATGGACTTAGCTCATTTAAAGCTAATAACAATCATAGACACAGCTGCTATCTATTAAGTGCCTACCTATTCCACTTACCAGACGCTTTACATAAGATATCTCATTCAGTCATCACAAAAACAATATTAAATGGATACTACTATTTCTATTTTACAGATAAGAAAACCAAAGTAAGTAATTCTAAGCAACTAAATGTTAGCGATAGTGAAGGGCTTTGAAAGCCCTTGACTTCTCAACTGTACAATATCTCAGAAAGCACAAACCTCAGTTGAGTTTTCAAATTAAAACATTAAAATTGGATTTCCAAAGTAGCAATAGAATAAAATTATGAGACTGAAAGAGGTGACTGGAGCATATTTACCTGCTCTACCCATCTACCTCAAAGGAATACTGGGAGATTCTCCAAAAATCTGGGCTTTTTTCTAAGAGGAAACTATTAGAATAAATCTCTGTTTCACTCTTTTTTTAAAAAATTATATTCCTATACCTGGACCACAAATAAAATCTCAATGCCTTCTAAGAAGAAATAATACAAACAACATTTTTTGACTAAAATGCAATGAAGCTAAAATTAACAGCAAAATAAAAAACCAAACAAGAACTTCCACCTAGAAATTAAAAGCACATTGTTAAATAACATAAAATTTATATTGAGTGGAAGAAGTCGGACACTAAAATTACATACTGTAAGACTTATTTATATGAAGCTAACAAGCAAAACTAATCCATGGTGACAAAGATCAGAATAATGATTACCTCTGAATGTTGGCTGAGAATGGGCACAAAGGAACTTTCTGGAGATGAAGATAGTCTAAATCTTGATCTAAATGCTGGTTCCTTGGGTATATAAATATACAAATATTCATCAGACTGTATGCTTAAAATTTGTGTATATTAATTATGCAAATTATACCTCAATTCAAATTTTAAAATCAATTAATATAATTCAACACATTAAAAATTAGAATAGCCCTGGCCACTGTGGCTCAGTTGGTTGGTACGTCCTGCATAACTGAAAAGGTGCAGGTTCAATTCCTGGTCAGAGTACATACCCAGATTTTGGGTTCGATCCTTGGTCCAGGTACATACAATGCACAGTCTGAACATGTAAAGGGAGGTGACCAGTCCCTGCTTCTCTCTCACACTGATGTTTCTGTCTCTCCCTTCCTCTCTCCCTTCCTCTCTCTCTAAAAAACCATGAAAAAATGTCAACAGGTGAGGGGAAACATTAAAATAAAAATTACATTATCACTCTGTAGTTACAGGAAAAGAATTTGATAACATTCATCACCTGTTCATTAAAAAAAAAGTCAGAAATGAGAAATAGAAAACTAGGAGTAGTGGAAATTTCCATAATCTGATAAAAAATGTAAGAAAATCCCACTGAAATCGAATACTTAACACTGAAGTGCTAAAACTTTCCTCTGAGATAAGAAATGAAGACACATGTTATTACCACTTTTATTCAACATGGTTCTGGAGGCCCTGGCCAGGGCAATAAAGTACTGTCATCATCTGTAAATGGCATAATTATGCATGGAAAAATCCAAAGTAATTTAGAGATAAGTTATTATACTTAATAAGTGAATTTAGCAAAGTCTCAATATCTGATACATCAATTTACAAATATCAATATCAATTTACAAAAATCAATTGTATTTTTATAAATAAATGAAACTATTAGAAAAGCAATATTTATAATAGCACTGACTTTAAATACCTTAGAATAAATCTAATATGCACAAAATCAACACAGTTAACTTTAAAATGTTATTGAAAGAAATTGTAAAGTCTCTAAATAAATGAAGAGCTATCCCTTGAGTCTGTGTTGTAAATATGCCAATTCTCCCCAAAGCAAGTGACAGTCTCAATGTCACAATCAAAATCCCAGAAAGGATTTTTGGAGGGAGAAACTGACAAGTTTCTAAAACGTATCTTTAAAATGCAAAGAACCAAGAACATACAAAGTAGATTTGAAAAATACACTTGGAGAACTTACACCACTAGCTATCAAGCTACATCAATTAAGACAGTGTGACACCGATTCAAGCTTAGGCAAATGGTCCAGTGAGATGCAAGAGGGAAGCCAGAAAAGGATCTTGGTGTGAACACCTGACTTAGGGCAGAGGTCACATTACAGATTGGTGAGCTGAGCAGAATTATAACAAATCATGGCAAGTCAATTGTATATCCAAAGAGAAAACTTAATCTGCCATTACACCAAAGAGAAATTCAATTCTAGGTGAACTGTAGATGAAAATATATACGGTAAAAACAATTAAGCTTTTAGAACATGATGTAGAAAAATACCCTCATGATCTTGTCATAGGCAAAGACTTCCCAAAAAAGAATATTAAAAAGCACTAACCATAAAGGGAAAAAATGATAAGTTTGACTATATAGAAATTAAGAATGTCTGCTCATTAAAAACTCATTTAGAGTCTTTAAAAGTTAAGATGCAGAGTAGGAGTTCATGTTTGCAATTCTTGCTGACAAAGTTTGTCAGATGTAACCAGAATATTTAAAGAACCTCTTTAAATAAAAAGAGTGATACAATCCAATAGAAACATGGCTAAAGTCTTGAACAGGCACGTTACTTCTCTCCAAGGAGCTAAATCAATTTTGGCACACCCAATGGAATACTACACCGCTGTACAAAGGAATGCAGAGTATCTCTGTTCACTACTGTAGTACGCTCGGAGAAGAGGGAAAGTGAGGAAGAAGGTGTGTGGCACTATAAATGTTTATGTACGTGTTATCCTACTTCTGTCCTTAGCTTGGCAGCATAACCACACAGAAGGGAAATAAACCTGGTAACTTTAAAATGCAGTATTTCAAACATTTATCCCTAGTGGAATATATTCTAAGAACCAAAGAAATATGAACAAAACTTGTATTGTTTTCAGTAATCATATTGTTGGAGGTAGTTTTAATATTATTGTGATTCTGTTACATATTTATTTTAAGATAAAGCAAATAAGTAACTACTTTAGTGCCAGAATCAAGAATGTTTATGTGGAACAAAAGAATGCAGATATAAGAAGAGTTTAAGTAAAAATCCTCTAGTCCTGAATTTGGATTGGAAGTATAGGTATGAAATAATGATGTGTTTTCTCTGAAAAATACTTATTTCTGCTCCAGAAAGAGCAGACTCTTTCTAGACCTGGTGGAACAGGAGGCACCATCATGGAAGCGGACATTCACCATGACAGAGACCAAAAGGCCCAGGGCAAGCAGCTCAAGAGCCAGGACATCTGCCTAAGGCTGTTGGTCAAGCTGTATAGATTTCCGGCAATTCCACCCTCAACCAAGTGGTACTGAAGAGGTTGTTCATGAGTCATACCAATCGGCCACCTCTGTCCCCTTCCTCTATGATCCAGAAGATGAAGCTTCCTGGATGGGAGGGCAAACCTGCTGTTGTTGCTAGATCTATAACCGATGACATGTAGGTGCAGGAGGTGCCCATGCTGCAGGTGTGTGCTCTTCTTGTGAGCAGCCATTCGAGCCGACTCCTTAAGGATAGCCCCAAGATCCTCACCTTCAAGCATCTGGCCCTGAAATCCCCCAAGGGCTATGGCACCATCCTGTCTCCTGGTCCTTGGCCAAGGGCCCAGAGATGCACAGGCATTTTGCCAAGGCACCAGGAACCCCTCACAGCCACACCAAACCCCACCTACCCTCCAAGGGCCGGAAGTTTGAGCATGCAGGAGGCCCATGGGCCACACATAGCTACACAAATTAACCCCATATCCTACTTTGTTATTAAAATATTTTGCATGCAAAAAATACTTATTTCTTAGTTCCACCCACTGAAAAGGCCTAGAAGCAATTACCAATCCAGAAGCAGTTGATACTCCTATCATCAAAATGGTAATATTTAGATGCTACTTCCCCTTAAAAAGAACAAGAGATCCTTAAAAAAGTGCCTGCTTTAGGGTGGGGCAGGCAATCTACAACTTGTCATACTAGAAAGTAGGAAAAATACTAGGTTTATTAGAATTTTGTCAAACAAATGCACCAGACAACTTATAAAGTTCTCTACTGGTTAAAGATATGATAATTTGAGCAACAATAACAATAATATCTAAAATGGGTTGAAACATAACAAGTATGTTTAAAATTGTACATTTATAACAATACTTTAAAAATGTATTGATTACTTTTGAAAAATATTAAAGATTTAACATTATTTTGAAAATTGGTTAACACAGGGAAAGTAAAATTTGTTCTGACTTTACTATTGAACTGTACCTCAGTTTGAATAAATACTTGATAAAGAATACTTCTTCAGAGAAGTGTTCCAGTGATAGTAAATGAAAAAGGAATAATAGAAGATCTAGGACTTATTGAAATGTCAGTCAGTGTTCTGCAGCTCTTAATGAATTAATGGATCTAGGCAATGATCATTAATGGCTGTTAACATCTCAAAAAGAGAGACAGTCAGATTATACCTCCTGATGGATGTACACAAAGTGAAAAAAGGTCAAACCTGAATCTGATCAAGGCTCTGTATCAAGCTATCAATTTATGGGAAACAGAGGGACAAGAAAACACTCTCAGCAATACCAAGGGGGTAAGAATAGCAAAATGCACAAGCAAAAAGCTATAGGACAAACTTTGAGAAGAAAAAAAGATGAAAGAGAACATATGGATTAAATGAGGCTTCAGAGGCTTATTAATCAACTGCAATTTATGTACCTTATTTGGATCCTGATTTAAACAACCAATATATGTGCAAAAATCCAGGAAATCTTTAACTAACCAAATATTAAGGATATTATTAATTTTTAGTATAATACTATGATTATGTTTTTAAAAAAGTATTTTAGAGGGGCATATTAAAATATTTACAGGTGAAATTATAGGACATCTGAACATGCTTTAAAAGAACCAAGCAAAGAGGTAAAACAAGTAGAGCTGAAACAAGTTTGGTCATAAATTGATAACTGTTGAATCTGGGTGATGGGTCCATGAGAGTTCTTTATATTATCTTTCAACTTCCTCATGTTTGACATTACTACAAAAAATTTTAAAGTTTAAAACATCATTGTTCATTTTCATTCATTCACCCATTCATTTCAAATTTATTGAGCAACTACTAAGGATTTAAAAGAAACAAAAAAAGATTTAATTTATAGAAATCTGGAGGAAAAATTGAGTGTAATAATATGAAAGAGAAAAAATAAGGACAGAATCAATAAAGATGTTCTCCTCTTTTCCATCAAGTAAGGTAAAAATAAACAAACAAGCAAACAATCCCTGGATGAGTCTCTAGAAGGAGAACCTCATTCTGGACCTGGATACATTAATGAAGTAGTTGAGTTGGTTTTCATTAGTTTCTGAATAATCCTTTCAGGGCCCCCTGCCCCCTTTTTTTTTAACCTTCTTGCAGATGCCTTTCAAACCTAACACAGTCCTACTCTCATTTGGTAAACTTGCCTGTCAGTGTAATGTGTTACTTTTATGGGATTATTTGTTCAAGGCACATGATGCACTATATTACCTGCCTTGTTACGTGTTCCAGGTACATATTTTGAAATACACATAGCTATGTGATTTCTGTACAAAAATCACAGTTATTATAATTTTTAAATTAAAATGCCTTCTAGAGCATCTGATATAATTATAGGCACTCTGACCAACATTTCAATCAATCCTAGTTATGAATTACCTTTCATAATATATCCTAAAAGAATACTACTTCTCTCTAAAGAACCTCATTGAATTGGTCACTTATAAATCATCTCACCTTTTATGTTATTATTATTCTTTTTTAAAGCTCAGGAAAGTGAGGTACACATTGAAGATTTAGATTTAAAATTGACTTTTTAGACATATTTTAGATGAAGAAAATGATGAGCCTTAGGTCAAATTTCTTAAAGAAAGGGACTGGGTAATATTTCTAGGAACAAAAAAATCGAAATATGCACTCAGGTAAAGTGGCTCTGGTCTGCTTTGCCTGGCAGAAAAAGTTCTGCAGAGCATTGGGTACCAGATGTGAAAGGTGTCAAGTAGAGAACTAGCTAAGTTAAAAAGAAAGTAGTTAAGTATACTGTATGTGTATAACTAGACATATGTGTGTATAGAGAGATATAGCTATATATAAATAAAATATACATATATAGCTATATATGTATAAAAAGAACATGGAGAATATTTTGAAGTCACTGCTTTGATTAGTTAGTATGGGTATATGATCCAAATCTACTGGGTGGCCCTTGGGTCAGTGAGGGACAGAAATGACAATGCTAAAAAGAAGATAAAAGATAGGAGAGTAAAAAGCAAACTCACAGATATTAACAACTACACCTAAAACAAAAGCAAATTAAGCATACAACTAGACGAGGAGCAGGAACACAGAAATGGAGATCCCCTGGAGGGTTAGCAACAGGGGAGTTTGGGGAGGAGAGAAGGGGAAAAGGTACAGAGAATAAGTAGCATAGACGGTGGGTAGTAAATAGGCAGGGGGAGGGCAAGAATAGTGTGGGAAATGTAGAAGCTAAAGAACTTATGAAACATGGACATGAACTAAAGAGGGGAATGTGGGTGGGAGGGGGTGGGCAGGGTGGAGGGGAATGATGGGGGAGAAATGGGACAACTGTAATAGCATAATCAATAAAATCTAATTAAAAAATAAAAAATATATAAGATTTTTAAAAAAAGAAATGGCAATGCAATCCTGCTGAGCCACAAATAAGAAGCCTGTGGGTAAAAAGCAGTGGGAAGGACTCTCAGCATATGTTTAAGATGTATGAGTGAGGTTTATTTTTATGGTACATTATGGAATATTTATTGTGGTTATTTATAGACTTTTGGGTCTCAAAGACCCGTAAGAAAATGTTTTAAACAATGACGTTGGCATAGAGTTACCAACGTTCTCTTTTTCCAAGTAAATGTATTTTAAATTACCATCTGCTGTCTTTGTCATTTTATTCAAAATGATTATAATGAAAAAAGTAGGAAAGAAATAATTTTGAGAAGAAAAAAATAAATAGTCTCTCTCAAATTACATAGACAGATTAATGACAGGTATCAGTCTGGATACCATTTTAGCAGAGCTGGGTTTTCTTTTATTAAACTCTTTTAAAACTCAAATTATATAAATAACCTATATACACAATACAGAAAACTTGAAAAAGCACAGAAAACAACTAAGAATGAAAGTTTGAATCTCCCCATCCAAAGATAACCACGACTTGGTTTGCATGCACTTGGCTATTTTAATAGGTAATTGATAATTTTCATTAACCAAAAGCTATTTTTCTATATATATTATTCTTATCTTTTTAATTTAGCACTATATCATAAATATTTCTCAAAAAATACATATTCTTCCACAACATGATTTTTAATAACTGCACAATATTATATTTGTATGAGCACAGAATAATTTACTTAATTCTCTCATTGTTGAACATTTGTCATTGGTTTTCTGTTTCAAGTTTTCCTCTATTGTAAGCAATACTTAAATTTTCTCAGGTCTCTTCAGCCAGTGAGTACAGCTGGGATCTACTTAGCAGTAGTGACTACCTGTCACCATCTCTTGTCCTCCATCCCATTCATGCATACTCTCAGCCTGGAACTTTTATAGAAGCCCCTGGGGACAGAAGTTTCTCATGAGTTCACTAACAATTTGGCTTCTATTGGGGTAGTGGCTCTTTTTGTGAACATTCTGTGAGCACATTGGTATCCTCTGGAAACCACTGGTGTCCCCAGTAAGCTTTAAGTGGCCCACACTCTGTTTCATATTTGGAGGAAGTCTAACTTCCATGATAATTTATCATTTTGTGTTAGAGAGATTCAGACCACACATTGCTGCTTAACCCTTGAGTCCCTCCCTCCCCGCAATGAAAACTGTTCCTTCAGCTCTGCCTACAGGCCCTCTTTCTACAGATCTCAGACACTAATGCCCGGACTGGTTGGAGGGCAGACAAATGTGGCCCTAGAGGTGCCCTACTTCCTCAGACCCACCCCAGCAAAGGTTTGAATGCCTTTTTTGGCACAGGCAGGACTCCTGCTTCAAGGAACATTTTGGGCACCTCTCTTTCCTCCCTTGAAATAAATTCCTAGATGTGAATTCCTACATACACCTTTAAAGGCTTTCAATGTTGTTATGGGCTGACTTTTGTCTCCACTAAACTCATGTGTTGAAGCCCTAACCCTCAGAATGTGACTGTTTTGGAGATCAGGCCATTGAAGAGGTGTTGAAGTTAAAATGAGAGCCCCCTTAGGGGCAGGTCTTAATCTAATCAGACTGGTGTCCTTACAGGAGGAGGAAATTTGGATACAAAAAGAGATGCTAGGTGAGAACATATCATGTGAGGGCACAGAGCAAAGGTAGGTATCTGCAAGTCTTTGAAGGCCTCAGGACAAACCAAACCAAACCAAACCAAGCCAAACACCTTGATCTCAGACTTCTAACCTCCACAACTATGAAAAATATATTCCTGTCTTTTAAGTTACTCAGTCTGTGGTGATCTGTGAGGGTAGCTCTAGAAAATTAATACAAATGCATACTCTGGAATTGGGCAAATCACTTTTTGTTTCCCATGTTATTCTTTTCATTTATTGTTGCCATGAAATTGCAGGGTGTCAAGTTAGGAAGGACTTGAAGATCCAGCAATGAACACTGATAAGAACCACTTCTCACTGGGATGGATCACAGAGCTTTTTACATAAAAGTGCTGAAGCCCAACCCAGACTTCTGAATCATTTCTCCAGGACTAGGGCCCAAATTTGTGTATGTACAAAAACTCTTACACAGTATTTCTGGAAACTTGCAATTAAAAAGACCACTGACAGCTTTCGTTAAATAGTAAGAATGGAGGGAAAATGGTATCATCCCTAATTAATGGCTGAACTGGCAGTAAATGGAGGCCTGTTGAGGGCTCTTTCCAAGAACCTGCACCACCTTCTTCTCTATATAGTGGGAGTTGCCAGTTCCTGCCTCTGGTTCACATCAGTGAGGATTTCTCACCAATTCACCCCTAAGATGTTGCTTGCCCAGAAGTGATCATTGCAATAATGAAAATGTTGATGAAGATTATAATAGGTGTTAGCATTTATTGAGCACTTTCCTGCTAAGCACTCTGAATAGGGAATTTTATAAATTAATTCACGTATTCCTCATTACGGCCCAGAGAGAGAGATGTTTTTTGTTTTGTTTTGTTTTGTTTTGTTTTGTTTTGTTTTGTTTTGTTTAATTGTTGTTCATGCAGAGTTTTCTGTCTTTTACCCCCATCCATCATTCCCAATTTTCAGGTGAGGAAATAAAGGCACAGACTTAGGTTCATGACATAGTATCAGGTTCACGACAAACCCTGATTTGAAAGCCCCTTGAAATGACTCAAAAAGAGAATCTTAAACTTCTAAGGGATTCTCAAGAGCAAAGGGTCATATTCCAAAACATAGGTGTGTGTTCTCCACATGGAATGAGGCCAACTATGGGAGATTAGGGATAGATTTAGACCCACCCATTGGAGAGGGCATGTACTGGGTCTTGAAAAGTAGCTCAGGTCATAGGGAGCCCATAGTACCCAAAGTGCTTGATGGCAGCTGAAAGAAGGTAGTCCTTGCAACCTGGGGTGTGAGATGCATCAAGAGCAATAAAGAGCTTCTAGAAATCAAGAAGAACCAAGGCAATGCAGACTCTCAGTCTGAAAAAACATGGAACAGACAGATATTGGCACTGGGATTTCATACAGGGAAAAGGACAAGAGTCAAGAAGCTATGACCAAGGGGTAAAACTAGACTGGCTGCAAAAATGACTTGTGGCAGTGTCACTAAATGATTGGACTAGGACTGCTTGAAGTCTCTTCTTAGGTGGCCCACAGATGAGTGTCTGAATGCATGTGTATGTGTAAAGAAAGGATAAGAATGTGAATTATAAAATCTGTATTACCCCATCATTCTTAATGGGGGCATTTTAGCTACAGCAGCTCATTGATGAAGCAATTGATTAAGCAATGCTGGGATTATTGCCCTGGGGCCAAGAGCACATCCTTCGGAATTAGACGGAGGCCAGTGTGCATTCTAGCTCTTTGCATACTGGTTTCAGGACTCTCGCAAGTCATATAACCAATTTTGAGCCCCAGACTTACAGGATTCTATGAAGTTTGATATTGGACCTTCAATAAAACACATATTTTTCTTACTAATTAAAAATATTTATATTTGTATTATGAGAATTTCACTTTTATTAATGAGAAATCTTCTCATTAACAAAAGAGTACCTGTGGTATGATGGGAACTCAAGAAAGAATGTACTGAAATGCATAAATCAGTGCATTATTAGATGAATGTAGCATCAAAACTCTCCACATATGGATCTCAGACCCACAAAGGGAGCCATAGTTATGTCTTCTTTGAACATATTGAAATCGAGCTCTCTAAACTCTAGATTTTATTTGGTATTCCTTTCCTTGACGGGTAGGAATACACTCTACCCATTCCTCCCAAAGTTCCCATCACTTCCACTTCATCAGCTCTTTCCTTCTCAATTCTTTCATCATTGCATTTCAATTAAGAAGAGAGTCGGCCTGCAGAAAATTTGGAATAAATTCCATGTCTTATAATTATACGAAAAACTCACTTTACAGATTTTTTAAGCTATATTAGAGGAAGTATTATTATCATTGGAACTAAATGACTATATTGTCTGTTTCTGGCATAGAGCTCAGAGACGTTCCCAGGTTGGGAATGAAATGGAGCGGGTCAGAGGGAAGGTACTGTCTTGTACTGCATCCGCAGCACTGAGCAAGCACCAAGAGCTACGCTAACCCACCTTTCTCATAATCTCTCTCCAATGCTTTCTTATCTTCATAAGCAGTCTTTTATGCAATTCATGTTTCTGTATGTCACACACTAGAATAAAACAAAGACCAGCCAAATGCCATCAGCCACCCAGAAGCCCCTTTCCTCCTCTAAGGAGACCAACAAATCTATTCTTATTGGTATTCCTATTAAATCCTTATAAACAGTGGTTAGTCTTCTGTGGCCATCTAAGAGATTTTTATATGGTTTTTGAAATGCTCTCCAGACATACTGCTTTTATCTTTTTTCTTTATTGATTTTTCTCCTTAAGACTTTAATTCATTCTTCTGAGGTTGCTACAGTCAAGAGAGAAATCCTGCAGATCACATAGAGATAACATTCTAACCCAGACTGGGGCACATGCATCTCACATAAGAGTACCAGCTTCCTGCAGATAACTGGTCCTTTCCTGCATTTCAAGCCCTTTCGTTCTCTCTTTTCATTTTTTCCCTGTCCCTTAGTATTTGAGACTTAATCTTTCTTTAGTTTTATCCTTCACGCTGAGCTCATCTGAAATGTCCCAATAATTGCTACCAGCTAAATCTGGTTTCATCATTCTGAAAATTCCTCATTGAAACAAGCCCTGTAGAATACAAATCTGATCATTTCTGTGGGTTAAAGTGACATTTGGGATGTAACTTTGCTAATATACTATAATATAAGCATAGATAATTCCTGGGTGAACTTGATAATGTTTCTAAGAGGTACACGCATATAGCATTTAGCTAAATGCTTTAATAAAACATCATTTAACTCAATTAAAGCATCATCTAAGTGGAAGTATTTTTTTAAACATGTGGTGACCAAACCTTTATAATGTTTAATACTCTGCTAAAAAACATCTTTAGTTTTGATTGTTAGATAAGCCAAGTCCTGGATGTGCCAGGAGAATGACAGCTTAATCTGCTTTATCTTCCAGATGTTGTATCTATTAAACTCAACAAACATTTTCTGAGTTCCTATGATATACTAGGAATTCTGTGAGGTATTGAATATAGAATTTAAAAGAGTATCAAGTCACTGTAAATAGGGATGTAATACAAATGGACGAAGAAATGAATGATATCATAAGAAATATGTATTTGAACTATATACCATGCTTGTGTCTATCTGGGAAGCATTCCCGAGGGACGTGACATTTGATATAGTAGATTCAAATATCTTTGAGGAAGACCATTAAATTATTCCTTTAGAAGTTCTGCCCAAGATCGCATGCATAGCTGGAGGTAGAGTTGGTACTGGCCTTATTTGTCAGGGCCCAGAGCCTGTCATTGGCACCTTTTTTTTTTTTTTTTTTTGCCATCATGGTTGTTGCTAATCTGTTTGATGTTTGCATAATCCTGCTACAGTACACTGTGAAGCCAGTGGAGGAAAGCAGCCTTCCATACACAGGTAGCTCTTCTCCAGTCAAGGACATAAAAATACCTGTGTTCTAAGTCCAGAAGTTCCCCCCAATCCTCCAAAGGTCCATATAACATTTGTGCAGCCCAGGTATTCTAACTTTTATTATTTTTGCATTTATTTTTTATAGAAGAATTATAGAACATGTCGCATATTTATGACACCAAAATAGAAAGCATGCAATGCCCACTGCAATCAGTAAGTTCCAAGGCACACAGGCCCCAGCAACACTGGATACACAAATCCTCACCCCGCCCTCCCTTCTTGAGTGGTATTAGTGGACTTCCTGTGTGATTCTGACGTGGAGTCAGCTGAAGTCGTAAGTGTTGGCAACCAGCTCCCCTCCATAGATCGTATTCATTTAGGAAGCATGACTGGTGGCTTCATACGATTGGAGAAAAGGGGGAAGGGGAGCCAAAGAGAGGAGGAGGAGCCCTCGGCAGAATTCCAAGTTCCGTGGCACTGGCCCCACAGAACTTTGGAAACAAGAATCAGGCTGGGGCTGTACAGGTTCCAAGTCACAGGGCTTCCATGGCTGGCAAGCGTCAAGCCGGAAATTCAGTTGAATAGAGCCCTAAATGTTTTTTTGTTTGACATTCATGCTTAACAGAAAATGATGAATCCATTAGCAACTCCTTCCGTTGCCAAAAGAAACAGACTTGCACTTGTAGATTGCTTTCATTCTGCACTATCAAGCCACTGCATGTGCTGCTTTCACAAAACTGACAGTCATCTATCATTTTTAAATGGGTTTAGAGGTACAGTCGTCTTTGTCTGAAGTGTGTGGATGTGTCAGCGTGAATACGACTCATTAAAACAGACTGATCCAAACAGTTTAAATAGGATTCACAGTAGGGGGAAAATGTTTTATTGGAGGTTTGTTTGGAATTATTTTGAAGTTTGTCACTAATTTTGAAAAACAATGGGCTCATTTTCCTAACTTCCTTTTTTTTTCCCTGAGATGTGTTCAAGAGAACAAATAGCTATATTATATACACTGTCTCAAAAACATGCTCTTTTGGAAATGAGGGAAGATTCTACGATTATGAAATTTTAAGAATTCCCTTGTGCTCTATAACATGTCACATGCTTAAATGACTTCATGAAACTCCCCCAAGTTTCTCTCTCTAGTCAACCCCTGACCCCCAATCCATAAATGACATCTTTGAGCATAATCTTTATGCCCATCTTTCATCATTTCAATTAGCTTCTCAAGAAATACTTTTTGAAGTCAATCATTTAACTTATGGATTAAATCTCCCATAAAATGGGTTCAAATATTAGGAAGAAAGCTCCTGGATATATACCTATATGCATCTGGGTTCCATAGGATGTTGTTTGTTTTAAGTGCTTCAAGATGTTCAGTAAAATTGAATATGGCCAAACTCATCTCCTATGTGAGCCTGTGGCCTTCTACTTGCTTCCCAATGGCCCTCTTCTCTCTCTCTCTCTCTCTCTCTCTCTCTCTCTCTCTCTCTCTCTCTCTCTCTCTCTCCCCATCATTCTCCCCCTCCCTTCCTCCCTCCCTCTCTCCCTCCACACTGATAGTATATTCCTAAAGCAATAATAGAAGCACAAATCAGAGGAATTAAGGTCCAAGCAGATGGGCACATATCAATGAAGACAAAAGTAATTTGTCAAGAGTTTCATTGCAAGTAGTATGGTCAATTTTTTTAGTTTTATACATAGTTACAAAGGGGTATTGAAAATATTTAATACCTGTAAGTCCTGGGCACAGCCAATCAGAACAGTCCCCAGAGCAGGGTCCTGCAAGCCCTTGGTAGGGCAAGTGTTAACCTTTAAGTTGCTGGATACAGGGCATTTAGAGAGTCCCAGTGTTGACATGGAGGAGGTTGAGGGAGTAAATAGGGGTGGGTGGGTAGATGGGAATAGAGGGTACGGAAGTATTTTAATATTTTAATGCAGTGCTATACCAGGGTGTGTTGGTTGAATTCCAGTCCTGTTTTTACCATCTTTTTTTCCTCATTGCATAGATTCTTTGGGTTAAGGAAGAAAAAAAGCAAGAATACCCCCATTATGTCTTGGCATTGCTCTATAGTATATCACTTCTTCCTATGCAACCCTAAACCAATCAAGCACCTGCTAAGTCACCAAGTGTTCCAGCTGCTCCCACAGGAATGAAAGGTTGCTGGAACATGGGGGATGAGGAATAAAATGTCCAAACGGGTGAAATAGAGGTAGCGATATTATAAAAAACATTTTAAAATAAGAATAATTTCTTAATCTTCACCCCCATTTTACCCAAAGACTTCTAGATTTTTAGCACTACGAAGCCCATTTTCAGAATAAAATATGTAGAATATATACTTAACTTTTGTCATATATTTCCTTTACAGAGCTAAAATTATTTGACATAAATTAACCCATCCAGTCATTCCTCACCACAACCAATCCCACAAAAGGTAAATTCAAGGCAAATATTGTGATACCCATTTTGCAGGTGAAGAAGTTGAAGCAATGTTCAAGACCCTAAGGCTCAAACCAACCAAGGACCAGTTAAAGTCAAGCCTCTTGCATCCAAGGCTGGCTGCCAAGTTGTCTGACAATGAGTAACATTCATGTGTGAAGAGGAAGGGGGAACGTGACAACTCTGAGACCTCATTCTTTTTTTTTTCTTAATTTTAATTGTTGTTCACTACAGTTTTCTGTCTTTTACTCCCATCCCAGCCCACCCCCCAGCCCTCCCCAACTCCCTCCCATTTCCACCCTCTACCCCTGATTTTTGTCCATGTGTCCTTTATACTTGTTCCTATAAACCTTTCCCCTTTTCCCCTGAAATTCCCTCCCCTCTCCCCTCTGGTGACTGTCAGCCTGTTCTCTATTTCAGTGTCTTTGGTTATATTTTGCTTGTCTGCTTGTTTTGTTGTTTAGGTTCCTGTTAAAGGTGAGATCATATGGTATTTGTCTTTCACCTCCTGGCTGATTTTGCTTAGCATAATGCTTTCCAGTTCCATCCATGCTGTCACAAAGGGGAGGAGCTCCTTCTTTCTTTCTGCTACATAGAATTCCATTGTGTAAATGTACCATAATTTTTTCGATCCATTCATTTACTGATGGGCACCTGGTTTGCTTCCAACACTTAGCTATTGTAAATTGTGCTGCTATGAACATAGGGGTGCATAGGTTCTTTTGGATTGGTGTTTCAGGGTTCTTAGGATATAATCCTAGCAGTGGAATTGCTGGGTCAAAAAGTAGATCCATTTTTAGTTTTCTGAGGAAATTCCATACTGTTTTCCATAGTGGTTGTACCAGTCTGCAATCCCACCAACAGTGCACTAGGGTCCCCTTTTCTCCACAACCTCTCCAACACTTGTTTTTTGTTGCTTTGTTTATGATGTCCATTCTGACCAGTGTAAAGTGGTATCTCATTGTGGTTTTAATTTGCATCTCTCTGATAGCTAGCGATACTGAGCATCTTTTCATGTGTGAAACCTGATTCTTTACAGAAGTCTAATTGGATGTCCCTAGTGTAACTCACTTCAGAGCTTAAAATACATGTCAAATATAAGTAGGGAAAAGAAGACTATGTTACTTTTATAGGAAAAGCACAGATTAAAAGTTTCTACTTATATGCATATAAATGTTATTAGAAGCTTTCAGTAGAGAAAGAAATACCAAGGGAGAGGGATGAAATGTCACATTCCTTCAAAAGTTGCTGGGAGCCAGAATGTGGCCATTACATCTGATTCCCCCAGGCAACACGTACTACAGCAAGAGATGGCATTTGTGATCAAAATTTCAAAACTCAAGTCCAAAATATTTCATTTAAACTATGAATTTATATGTTATTATAATTATAAACTTGATAATGTTTATGTAAACAAATATATGCTTTATAAAGACTCAAAAGGGCAGAAACTATCACAAAATCATGTGTTTTGTTTAATAACAGAAGATTAAAGGCAGGCTGTGGAGTTAGACTGCCCAAGTTTGTAATCTAGCATTACCATTTTGTGACTGCATGACCTTAGACAAATGACCCCCTTTGGCCCAGCTTATAAAATGGTGATATCAACATGCACGATAAGGTGGTGAGGCTTAAATGAGATACATCTGTCAAGTTCCAACAGAACAGCTGATGAAGAGTAGATATTTGGGTGCCTCCCTCTCACTGATAAATCCTCCTGTTTTCAGTATTTTCCTTTAGGATTCAAAGACACTAATGATCATACAACAAGACTAGAATCTCCTCAAATGCAATGCCAATGCAACTTCATGAAAACATGGTCCCTCCCCCTGGTCCTAACCATCCCAAGTCTTTCTCCATCCTGGACTATCTGTTTTGTTCCCACTGTTGCATTTCCTGATAGACCCAGAACTTGGGCCACCATTCCCTGCACGCCTCAGTCACCTCACTTATCACCTGGGTTCTCTTTCGAATGGAGGAAATGTACCCAGGCCCTTTATAGAAGCAGGTGTGAGCTACCAGACTCTTCCCCTTAATTCAAATCTTGTAAGAAAGCACAACACATCTTTTGAATTTAGAGTGAATGACTACAAGGAAAGACAAGGAACAAAACTGTCAAATAAGGGAAAATTTATTTCATAAATTATTTATAAAATCCCATTCATTAAAAGTGAATTCTGCTCTTGACTGAATTGCAAATGGAACTAAACTCTTTCTTGGTTCTCGTAACTTTTTCTTTCATAGTTTAGGGTCTTATCATCTTTGACTTTATTAACTCATTCAGTAAATATGCATTGAGTACCTGCTACATGCCAGGTGCAGAGTCATTTAAATACCGTTCCTCAGCTTGAGATATGTCTAGTCTTCCTGTCTCCAGTCTACTGGTTCTCAAGCTCTAGCAAAACAGAATCACCGAGAAGGATTGTTAAACCACCCATTACTGGACTACTTCCTCAGGTTCTGATTCAGGTGTGGCCGGGGATCTGAGAATTTGCATTTCTAACTTGTGGTGCTGGTCTGGGAAAGACTTTGAGCAGTGGCTCTAGGCTATGCCTGAAATCATTGTTTTCACCATAACATGTGCAAACTTTCTAAAACATAATCAATCACTTTGTAGAGCAAAAGCCCTATTTGTTTCTCCGGTAGAACAAACCTTCAACCTTCAAGATCTGCCATTCAAAGCTGCTACTTTTCTAGCCTCTTTCTGGTGATGATTAAGTATGAAGAAGTACTCCCCACTGTCCCCTAACTCGCTTAGTTAAGTTTAACTCTACCCCTATCAAATATTGTTTAGGTCCTTTTGAACAATTAGCTTCTTTGGAAGTAAAAGTCTTTACTTCCCATTTATTAAAACAAGGAGAGAGGAGTGGTCTTACTTTTGTGAGCACATTGGCTCATTGGGCACACACAGCAGGCCTTTAGGAGCAGAAGGAAGTAATGGCACTATGAAATAGAATCCTGTCATGAAGCCCAAACACTGAAAAAAGTTATTTAAAAAAATGAGTTTAAATTGAGGAGATATCTGATGACACTATTTATAATTCTGCACTCATTCCTAGACAGTTTTTATTCTGCGATTGTGTCTAAAAATAATAAGAGGAGAAGAGACATGGTTGTGCAAACATTAATATGGCAAGCGACTGCATTGAAGAGGAAGAGGGAACACTAGCTTCCATCTTCAGTCAGTGAGATTAACCTAAAATAACTTACTTATGGTTTTGTTTGAAATCACCAGGCAAAGTTTCAGCATGCAGTCATTCTTAGGAAGTGGCATTCCAAGTATTATACCCCTTTTTGCTAGGGCATAAACTTTCTGTATTGATATACTTTGTGAGAAATGTTGCTTGTATTAAAAATATACACCAAAATAAAGCATTTCTAAATAACTTAAAGAAATATCCAGGTATCACAAAGATATGGATTGCACTACCGGATTGCTAAAGTCATCTGACTTGAGGAATTAAAGTAAGAGAGAGAGAGAGAATGAATATCACAGAGAAACGCCATGTATGATAATTACCACTGCCTTCTGTCTCTGAAAACAGTTGTATTCATAGATGTTATTTTTAAAAACATCTTGCCTGTGGGCAAGCTTCTAACTTAACACTGTAGAGAGGTGGAAGAAAATATATCAATAGTAAAGACAAACTTAATAAAGTACCCAGACTACAGATGTGTCTATAGGAGACTGAGCCACTGTTATCAACACTTGGTGTGATGTGGTACTTGTATTTTTTTTATTGTGTCCCTACATTTTTAACTAAAGAGTCAAGGATAGTTTTCCAATTCCATCTACTGTGTCAGCCAGTAAACTGGTCATACTCAATCCACCCACTCTTGCTGAGGTCTTGTACAGGTTCTGGAAGAGAAGGGGGCTCTAAAAGGATTTGTGGCCAACTGCAATCAAATAGCACATTCCCGGGAGTATTGCACAAATCCCACTGAATGACATTTGATGGACATTGTCTATAAATGTCCATCAGTGTCTTTAAAAGACACTTCAGTGTCTTTAAATTGCTGAAATAACAGTTTAAAAAGACAAGCCTGAAAATAAGCTTCTTACCACTATTTTTATTAAACATACAACAGTAACCAAAGGCCTTTATCAGTAGCCTAGTGTGTGCAAAGAACCCTGGGTTTGCGTCTGGTACACATGGGCATGAATCCGGCCTCAGAACTGTGGCCACAGTCTTGTTTTCCCCTTCTGTTCACTGTAGTATAAAGGGTGTCGTGCTGTGAGCACTTGTGTGCTAACATACACAAAGCATTTGGAACAGAGTCTGGCACACAGTAGGCATGTAATAAATAAGAGCAGTGGTACAACAGAAGTGAGTAACTTGAACTTTTGTATACAGCTATCGTTGGCTGGCAGGTCAAGGGCAGGGCTCCAACTCCACAAACTTTTTTTCTTAACAGAGGCTGCTCAGTTCATGTATGCTCTATAAAGTAATAAATAAAAGAGACAAATAATTATATTCTCTAAAGAGTGTCTGACAGAATGAAAGATTTCCCAACAGCTGCCAGGCCAGACATATTAGTGAATATTTTTTAAACACCTACTATGTACAAGTTACTGTTCTTAAATTGGAGAAGAATAAATAAGGATGATCTTAATCTTCTCAATCATGGCTACAGATAGAATCACCTGGAAAGATTTCAAAAATCTTGCTACCCAGACTGCAGGTCATACCAATCAAATCAGAATCTCTAGGGGTGGGATTAACACAGCAGTATTTTTATGTCCCCTCTCCAGTGATTACAATGCAAAGCCAAGGCTAAGAAGCAATGGTCTAGGTAATAGGTGGGAAGACAACATGGATATAGATATTTAACAACAATGTGACTGTGATAAAGGAATATTAATTGGGGGAAATGAAGGTGGTGGGAACTGGACAACATCTACCAGGAGAGATACACAGACAGAGGTTTCAGAGAGGAGGCAGTGTTTGAGAAAAATTTTCACTGTGTTTTAGGAAAATCTTCAAAGATCATTCACACAGGTGGAATAGACAGGCATAAGGCACATGGTGGAGGGATAGCCATGTGTCATGTGAAAGAAAGGAGATGCATGCGGTGCTCTGCGTGCATGGAAAAAAGTGATGCACCAGGCTTTTTTCATTGTTTTACATGTCCACACAACAATTCTGCCCCCCATTTGACTGCAATTGTACAACAATTTGCACAATCCAAATGGCCCAAATTTCTAAATTCATCTTTAGATCTTACGGTTAAAACACAAATTATTTTAACAATGACTACGTATTTTTATTTTAAATAGAAATTAAACCCTTCACAGTACCACAAATGATTTGAGGTGACTTACAGTTTTATAGTACTTGTAAGCTAGCAACTAGTTTAGGGCAGAAGAGAAATCATGAGGGAAAAAGACATAATTGTACCAGGATGCTAGAATGGCATTGTTTCTGAAATTAAGTACCAAATATAGTCCTGAGACTCCTGGCAGTCAGTGCAACAAGAGAAATGCAGAATTTTATTGCCTGATAAAAGAAAGTGTGTAGTTTATACGTAAAGGCATATAGTATCTTATTGCTAACAGCTGGGAGAAATGTATTCCATGTGAAAAGCACGTCATAACATAACAAGAAATGCCTTTAACTCACTTGTTTATCCACAACTTTACCCTCAACTACTTGGAAAACTTTGCTGACTTCAGCTCACTCTGGGACTAAGGTCTTCCTACCTGTTTTTAATTCACCTCTGTTTGCTAAGATTAGTCAAACCGAACTGATGTGCCCATTATATTTAGAAAAACGCATTCTCTCTCTAATCGCTTGACATAGGAGAAAATACCTGCACTGATCTTCCTGCTTTCTAGTTTTGTTGATGTATTAGTATATGCAATCTGTAAACCTTATATTTTAATTCCTCTTTGGTGCCAAGTGTAATGCTTAAAGAATTATTTGCCCAACTATATTGTTCCAAATGCATCACATTCTTAAAAGAAAACATGGGTAGTAAAACCCTCTTAAAATTTAAGGCATTTGAAGGAGTTATATTCTTAAGGCATTAAGTCACTATATTAAACTATATAAGCAAATTCTTATAAGCTTTCACACGCCCAATTTGGCAAGGAATTATCTATATAAATAGTTCTTTGTTTTCACTCCCAAGATATGTACAGGTTTTTACAGAACTCAAATTGATTCTAGCAATTATTTAAAATTCCTCAGAAATACCTTAAATCTTGTATCTCCTTTTCTGAGTAGGGACAATGCCAAAATGCCGACAGCTGAGTACTTTTAGATTAAAGGCAACATCCCTTTTGACAGCCTTTCACACAGACACAGGCAAACAGCAATTCATATAAATCACATATATCTAATGTCTCACTTTATGTATCTTGATAGGGGAATCCTGTGGTTGACTAATCTAAGATGTAAACTGGGACCATAATTTCTTGAGGATGATTTAAAGCCAGTTTAACTCAAAACTACACTACAGTCAACAGGTCATGTTTTAAATGGAAGATTGTCCATTTAGGTCTATTATTGCATTGCCTTGTGAGATCATATATCAATTCCTTTGTCACTTTTAATTACAGCTATAGCAGCAAATTATCCCATACCAATTTAAATGTCTCCATTTTTAAAGCATTGCCCTTTATTTGAGAGACACTGGTGACAAATATAACTGAGTTATTTTCTAAGGCCCACTTTATGCTGAACCATGCTGTCTTATTCTCTCTTTCTTCAGACTAACAGCTTGTCACACACAATAGCTGGATGAGTTCAAGGTGTAGTCAGTGAACACGAACAGAAAACTATGAAAACAGTTTCACATGAAAATGCAGGTCAGAATCAACTTGTTGAATTTTCTAGGACAAGAATAGCAAACACAGTCAAACATACTCATGCTGTATATAGAAAGGTGAATATTGACTAATTGATCACAAACATTTCTCCTGAAGAGCTTGGACATGCATGGCCTCAGAATTCTTCTCAACCAAGGACATAATGAAGACATAATTGACCAAATGTGCACTTGTTTGAAATTTATTTGCCATCATTCTCCTAGGACTTCAGGTGGGCAGAGACCTTGAGGGTAACATAACTCAACCCAACATCCGGTGATTAAACCCTCTCTCAAACATCTCCAGCAAGTGACCATTCAGCTTCTTGAACACTTTCATCAATAGGGTAGGTGAACCAGCACCACCAACTCATGTGTGAAAAAGATGAAACAATCAACTGATTCATAAATAAGTAAAAACAGCTAGAAAGTTCATGAACTGTCTTCTGGATAATCTTCTATTCACTCTGATCACAGCTCTTTGAAAATGAAGGGTGGGGGGAAGAATTTCTTTTGTGCTTTATTTCCTGAGAAAAACATTTCATATTCAGGAGTGAACTTTCAACTCTTTGGCAAAAATGAGACTTTGCATTCTAAAGAAGAGTTTAGAGAGCTCTCCAAGAATTAAGCAGTCTGAAAATTCTCTGAATAAAGAAAAAGGGAGATGAGCTGGTGAGGGGTCAGGAATAACACAGTCTCGGGAAGGGGCGAGATTCTGATCTCTATGGCCCAGAACTCATCGCCACTGTTTTGACCACTCACAATCCTGACCAAGTCTCCATGCAGTCAAAATCTCCACTTCTCCTCCCCATTCAAAATGCTCAATCTAATTGAGTAAATTAAAGAAATTTAAGGAATAACTAGTCCATCCAGAAAACATTTGAATCCAAAAGAAAGGATTGTTAGTACAAATGAAACTCTATTTTTTTATTGCTGTTCAGTTATAGTTGTCCCCATTTGCCCCCATTGTTCTCCCCTGCTTCAACCACCACACCCTCTCCAGTCCCTCCGTCAGTCCCCACCCTGTTGTCCATGGGTCCTTTATACATGTTCCTTGACTATACCCCTCCCCTTCTTCCCCCCATTATCCCTCCCCCTCTACCCCTCTGGTCACTGTCAGTTTGTTCCTTATTTCCATCTCTCTGGTTCTATTTTGCTTATTTGTTTGTTTTGTGCATTAGGTTCCACTTACAGGTAAGATCATATGGTATTTGTCTTTCCCTGCCTGGCTTATTTCACTTAGCACAATGCTCTCCAGTTCCATCCATGTTGTCCTGAAGGGTAGGAGTTCCTTCTTTCTTTCTGCGGTGTAGTATTCCATTGTGTAAATGTACCACAGGGTTTTTTGATCCACTCATTTACTGATGAAGAGCTACTTATCATATAGATTATTATCCCTTACTTCCCCCACCTAAATCGATTACAGTCTCAGGAAATAGAATCCCTAGTCTTTGTCATCATTTCCTAAATTGCAGCAAAATGATGAACTTTTCTAGCACTTTTAAAGTTACTGTACTTTCTAGCATTCTGGTATTCAAGAATACCTAAAAACATTTGGAATAGTTACATTAAAATATTCTACCCAAGAAACTATAAACTGCAACAAATCATTACTCTTGGGGGAGGATGGGCCTTATAGAACAACTTGCTATGTGAGATTGCTAACTATTCTTCACTCACTTTAGATCTTAACCAAAGGTGAGTCTTTAACTACAACGCACACACGTGCAAAAGCTAACATACACACAAAAGGAACAATGCACTGCTAAGACCTAAATGACATTACAGAGATCTCATTGCAGTGTGGCTAAAAAGACCACAGTAACTCTTCTAGTGTCCATTGTGTGAATTTTATTGACTGAATCACACTTTTTGTAGCAAGGACATGTTTGGAAATTGCTGCTGTGAATATTTATTAAAAGTTTTTACAAACACAGTATATATACTGTCTCATCTGGTAGCTATTCCAGATATTTATAAGGGCAACGCTTTCAGTATTTCAGTGAGGCATAATCATTGAAGTTCTTTAAGACTAATATAAAGCAGGCAAAATAAAACAAAAGTTAAATCATACACCCTATATTAAATCGGGAGTTGATTTGTTTTATGCCTAGGATTTCATTCAGCTCCTTAAGATTGATAATAATAATTAATGGCATGCCTCAAAAGATTAGAAAACCAGCTCATCTGCATCTCAAATAAGCCAAGTCTTATAGAAGTAGAAAGTATGAACAGGTAATTTTCATCATAAACACATTCATATATTTCTTTTTGCACAAATGTAAAATTATCAGGTCTCATGCTGAGCTGATTAGGACATACCGATCTCTGATCAGGTAGTACTTTAAGAGCAGATTCTAGAGGACTTGTACATTCAACAAGTTTGTATGCACAGTATAATTTATAACTTTATTTTTCCCTTGAACCCTGGGGCAAAATGTCACCTTCTGCTACTATGCTAATTCAAAAATAAGAGGTGGATAGTTGTCCCTATGGCAACAGAGGCTCATTTTACCCCAAGCCCATTTCCAACCTGTTACTAAATTACTAAGCACTGGAGCGATGCATCAAAGAGCACAAGTAGATGCTGTTAACTTAATGAAACCAAACACCATCCACTTAAAATATGTTGCGTCAGCTTGGAAATAAGGACAAATAAGCCCCTTACTTTCTACTCCCACCCTTATAGCTGACCACCTAGCAACTGTTACATTTTCTAAGTTACAAAACCAGGTCCTCCCTCTACACAACAAAAATTACTTCCCAGAGGCAGAACTGACTTTCCAGAGCTCTTGTGTTTCAACATAGCAATATTTTTTATTATACTTAAAAACCTGTATTTTAACCTTTTCACTTCTCTACTATTCTATATTAATGATCAACAATTAGATATATTTTCTTTGGAAGCAATGTATGTCTATCATTTGCAAAAAGCAATTTCATTTCTTTAGAGCATTCATGAGTACAGGAGGCCAAGAACGAGATTTTTCCCTCTGTCAAGGTTTTCAAAGGGTCAGCCAAGAGAATTGGAACAGGCTGTATTCCTTCCTAATGGTGCACCACAACACTCTAATATCCTGCTGAGAAGAATCTTTTACTTTCGAAATTTAAAGTCTCATCTGACAGAACCCATGCCTGCAGGAGCCTCAATTTATTTGCTCTAGAGGAGGAACATTGAAATCCAATCTGAGGAAATCCAAATCTTTGTTTCCATGGAGAGGCTTCCAAAGGTCACTGAACATTCAATTCTGTCCACTATAGTTAGGGGTCTGGGTATATTTAAGAATCTAACCTTACGTTAGCACAAAGGCATACAAAACATCAGTCACTTCTGCAACTAGGAGCCAGGTCATTGTGGAAAGTCACTGTGGGTATTTACCTTGAAAGGTATTGGGATTGTGTGCACTTGTTAAGGTAACTTCTCTGAAAAAATGAAGGGGTTGAATTAGATGATCTCTTGGGTCCATTTTAGGTCTACACTTTAACTGAGAGGTTAGCTAAACCTGTGACCTTGATCAAGTCACTCAGCTTCACAAATGTGTGAGTTTCCTTCCAGTTCTAAAACAAGTCCACAAATTCCTACATAATCTCATGGATTATAATGAGGTTGAGGGGGAGGTAAAGAATAGGGAGTAAATTTTTGTCACAGGAGTCAATTCTATTGGGCAGTCAGATGGGCAAATAACTAGCAATAAAAAAAAGGTGCTTAAATACAAAGTGTTTAAGAATGTAAAGTTATTATATGGGATCAAAGAAAGAAAACTGATGAAGATCAATATTTCCCATTAAATTGTCAATAGAGCTTTACTTACCTGTCTTTTTCACATCCAAAGTCTCTTCCCTACCGGTCTTAAGTTCTCCAACAATATAAAATAGGTTTTTTTGAGAGTCATTCTTTGAAATGGCTCCTCTTCCAAGTTTAGGAAGATTTGAGTCCAGTATGAGATTTCTCTATAGACTTGGAATTACATTAATTGAACTAAGGCCCATACAACAGAATAAAATCCCTGAAAGTAAGGTAGTCGGATACACAAAAAGGATATAGGATTTGGGTTTAGAGAACCCAAGCAAAATGAACTTTGTATCCTATCTCTGTCCCTTTCTAGTTGGGAAGATGGAGAATGTTTTAATATCTCTGGGCTTTAGATCCATCATATATAAAATCATGATATTAATACCTTCTTCAAATAATTTTCATAAAGATTAGAGATAACGGGAGGGAAGTGGTAAGATCTTAATAAATGTTTGAACTACCTATTGAATTTATTCTATTCCAAAGCAATAATCACTTACTGATGGACTACCAAGTGCCAGACACTGCATAAGGGGCTGTAGATTAAATAATGGAAAAGACTTACCCCTAGTCTGTTGGTACACTTTGAATAGAAATGATCTAACATGGCCATTGGAACCTGAAGAACTGATTTATCTTGAGATTAGAGATTACAAGCTATGCTGTTCACATTTTCCATGGCAAAATCCTTTCAACTAATTAGTCATATCCTTTTTCAGAGGCATGATGTTCTCATTTGCTCAAGAAATATTAATTGATTAACTGTTCTATGTAGAACACAAACTTCTTATGGTTTTTGTTGAGATGTTTATAACCTCATGGAAAGAGAAGATATAAACCTATGACAAGTTAAAGTCAAGACAAAGAATCAATTAATTAAATTCTCACTACAGCTCCAGAATCCCACTACAACTTCTAGAGGAGAGAGAAGTAGAAAATATATATGGCTTCTGACCCCAAGGGAGTCACAGTCCACTGGGGGAAGAACACTGAAAAACATAAATTGCTAGGACAACATTGTCCAATACTATGGGTCAACCAAATCGACTGATATGTCCAGGCAGGAGTTCTATTGTGACTCTAGGAACTGTGAGTTGCTCTCTTGAAGAAATTGTTGAAGAAGAGTAACTTAACTTCAGCTTAACTTTAAAGAATAGGCAGGATTTTAAATACACCGATATGAGATAGAGAAAAGTCCAGATTATGAGAACTTGCATTTAAAAGTCTTGTTTGTTATTAAGAGAAAAAGTGAGCACAACATGTTCAGGGATTAAGAAGCCATGTGAACTCTGGATGGAAAGACAAGATACCTCACCATGGTAGAGCATCTATACAACCAGTTGTTTTCCTTTGTTCTAATAGCGGGTGGCAAAAAGATCACCGTTTCTGAGATCCGTAAACTATACTGTTAGACCACAAATGACGAGTTATAAAAAGCATCAAATTCTGTGTTACTGAGAACACAGCCACAGTCACAAGAACTCAGTCCACTAAAAAAGCACTGTTATAGAGCACAATTTCCATCTGACAGAGAGTCAAGTCGGGATACATTCAGAGTAGGCCCAGAGTGGAAATTGGATAACACACAAGAGATCTGGGTCCCAGAAGTCGGGTTGTTATTACATTAATTACTATTTCCTATTTTAAAGCAAGAAATAGCAAGGAGTATTGGAGCCAAAGGTAAGAAAGAGAGCAAGAGTAGACTTGGGAATATGGGCCCTTCTTCTGAACACTCCAGCTTAGTCCAGCAAATAGTGTACTCCTTTCAAGGCCCTGTCTTTAGAGATTGCCATCTTCCCAATACATACCTTTGCAAGTGGCTTCTAAGTAAATATTAATGGAGCACAAGTGTAACCTTTTCACAAAAGAGTCAGTAATATAGGTATAAATGGATGAATACAGTTTGGATTACAGATCTGTGAGTGTATTTATTGACTATATATTGACCATGTATTGAGTCAGTGAGGACCTTCAAGCTCTTCTAGAGTGGTAGCAAATGCCCAAGACTCTTCTACTAACTACTAACTGCCCCACCTCAATGACCTGGAAATACCAGAGCTAGAGAAATAGAGACATAGAGAAAAATAGGAATACACAGTGTAAATAATACATCTCTTCCCCTCTTTGTCAGTGTCTAATTTCAGCACCTTAACTTCATTGACATTGTCATTGATATGATGTGGTTTAGGCTCAATTTGACTTAAGAAGTGGATTCTAATAAATCTATCTATCCTGGAAACTTTAAACTAAATATTACTGAAAAAGTACATATAAAAGAAAACCTTGATTTCTCTGTTTGTAAGATGAGAAAATTTTATTGTACTTTGCAGACTCTTCTGGGTCTTTTTTGCCAACCCAACTACCTAAAATTTCAGGAGGTAAAACCAAAGAAACAATATTTTTCGTTGGTAATATACTAGTATTAAAGTTTTCTACAAATGAAATCCACAAGTTAGCTTTTAAATGGAACATAATTTTCCCCTACATCTGCCCCCTAACTGGCTTTGCTATTTCTGAATAAGTCCTTTAGTTGATATTCTCTAATGTAATCTTTCAGGTTCCTTGCCTAAATTCCAATTCATTTGGGATACTTTTTTGGAGATTATCACTTTAAAGATGAAAATGTTTTAACCAGGTGGCTTCTACCATTTTGTTAATGCTACTGTCAAAAGATTGGGGAGAGGGAAGAAGTGCACAGGTACTGTATTACAAAGAAAAAATGTCACATGTAATTTCCATACTGGGTACCCAGATCACAGAGCTGAGCATATGTCCTAGATGCAAGCTATAGAGCTCAGATCCATGTTGTATTATGACTTATTAAAGGGTTTTAAATTATATATCCCTGGAATTCAAAATTATGATATACCTTTTATATTAAAAAGTGCTGTGACATTGGCAATATATAATAGTATTGAAGACTGTTTATCTTCCACCCAGCAATTCCAGACTTGATATATTTCCAGAGAACTTTTCATGCCTATGCACAAAGAAACTTGTGAAAGATTTTAATTAGAAACAGCACAACTACATTGTTAACAGAATAGATCTGTTGTGTCATATTTATAAAACTGATGAAATAAAATAAACTAAGTAGAATTACATGAATCAATGTAGGAAAATGTCTCCCAGATACAATTTGCAATAAATGAAATAACATTTATACAAGGATATATTCAATATATTACCATGCATATATAAACTCTAAAATCATGCAAAACAACCTATCTAATTATTATTGATAGAAACATATATACTAAAAGCACAAAATCATTGTAGTGTAGAACAGCAATTTTCAACCTTTCACCTGGTGGCACACATAAAATAATTACTAAAATTCTGCAGCACACCAAAAAATATATTTCTTCCAATCTGACAAAAAGTAGGTACAATTTTGATTCATTCACACAGGACAGCTATTGTTTTGTTAGCTGTTGCCATTTTTTTTTTATCTGACAGTAAAAGGGAAAAGAGTTCTGTGTCCCTGAAATGGTCAAGTATTATTGCATGTTTTAAAAATTCTATGGCACTCTGGTTGAAAATCGCTAGTGTAGTAAGTGCAATAGCAGAAGGATACACAATGGACTTTTCCTGTATCTGTAAAGTGTATTTATTTTAAAAATAATTCAAAGCAAATATAATAAAATCCTCAGAAGGCTAAACAGTGAGTTCTTGGGCATTAGTAATATTGTACTTTTCTATGGGGTTATAATATTTCATTTAAAAAGAAAGTTTAACAAAAACATCAAAAGTCTACTGGCCTTAATTTTTTTTAAGGTTTTGAGAAATTTTATGTACCACATTATTTTTTCTTTCTTTTTCTCTTCTATTCAGGTTTTGACTCCCCTACAAGGATATGTGGGAGTTTTAGAAAAAGATTCCATAACAATTCTTCACAGAAATTGTTAAGTAGTGAAGCATAAACCAAAAGCACTTCTACATTTTTAGTGCAATTCCTTTTCTCTGCACTGAATTTTTTAAATGAAAGGTCACCAATCACAAATGTTGGAGTTGGATTTTGGTCTCCCCCAAGTATTAAAGCCCAGAATCCTATGAGACTGGTCCAAGCATTTGAGAGTGTCTATTTGCTACTCAATCGTCTCCAAGGGCTTTAAATTCCTGAGCTGGCTAAACACATCTCCCATCGGTGTCCTTCTGGATCTATATAATATTCTCTGTGGTCACATGTATACTGTTCATTTTTATTTGCATGCACTCTTGAGAACTTCCAATAATTGCTCTTGGGACCACAAGGTAAAGTTTGCCATTTTTGTGTACCTGTAGGATAAACAGAATCCAGGCAGAATATCTTACAAATGGCTGGTCTGAGCCTCCCCTCACCCCAACCATGAAATTTGCATTTACAGATAGATGTCTTCTACCTAGTCAATAGGAACTTTAAAAATAATCAAAGCAAGCCATCAGTCTAGAGATTCTGCTTAGTAAATACATGTTTTTCATGGTCATACTCCTCTAGTTTCTTATTTTTATATCTGAGGAGTTCGGGGTCAGGTAATCTTTAACAAAACTGAAAATTCTCCAACCAGCAGTAATCCAGGAAGACATCAAAAACACCCAGACAGAATAAGGCTAATATTTCCTCACCAGGTGTCTAGCCTCTTAATCTAGTGATAATATCACATTCCAAAGGAAAAGACACCAGACCCTCCCAACCAGTGCTCTAAGCACTTACTTCTTCACCTAGGATTACCAGCTTGTTGAAGCAGCAAACATTCTCACCTGCATCGGAGGTGGGGGCTGATCTCCAATTGCTGAGAACAGCAGCATTTGAGGAGTAAATAAGAGCTCAGGCAAAAGTTTTCTTTAGAAACCAAAACCCAGCAGCAAACTTGCTGGTTTCAGGTGCAGGTGCCAAATTATCTGGGGTTTCATTTATGCTTCCTGAGACTATGGCCTTTCTTTGGAACTTGGAGTTTAAAAGGTGGTCTTCTCTGAAAGGGCCTATTTTTAGACTGCTGTGTTTTATACATATATTTCAGGTTCAGTGATGAAAAGGGGATGACCCTTCTTCCTTGTCAGAGGGTGAACCTGGACATTCCTCCGATGATGACTTGACCCTAAGCCCTAAGTGTGGTCAAGGGTCTAATCTGACCGAATGCTTGATGATGATAAGTGCAGGGAGAGAGAGAAAGCAAAGGACATTTTCTCAATCTGATTTATTGTCCTTATGCCATGAACTCAATTCAAACTTCCCTATGGAAAAGAATGTAGTTTGGCAATTAGAAAATTATTCATAAGGTTTCTGATTATGCAGAGACTGTAAGGAAACATGAGTTCTGATTCAGCCACTAAACTTCTATCTACAGCATCCTTATCAAAACCATTAGAAGAAAAAGGGTCTAAGTCATGGGTTGGCTATTCCACTTTGGAATCACTTGGAATGTTAAAAAAGCAATAGCAACAGAGATGTCCTGACTGACCTTTCCCTGGACCAACAGAATCAGAAATTCTAAGAGGTAGTACTTTGCACTGATATTTGTAAAAATCTCCCAGGATGATTTTACTATAGAGTCAGACTGAGAACCGAAGTGGTGTTCCTCATACTTTAATGTTCAAGCAAATCATCTGAGAGCTTATTAAAATGAAGATTCTGATTCAGTAGGTCAGGGGTGAGGTATTTCTGACCAGCTTACTGGTGATATGGTGCTGCTGGTCCACAGAGCGCACTTTAAGTAGCAAGAAACTGATGATTTCTGAGCACCCTTCCTGCACTAAGATTCTGTGAATCTGTCAGCTTTTACTTTCAACAGAATCGCCAGACAATTTCCACCTAAGAACACCCATTTCTGAGCGAAATGCCTTTTATGATGCCATGCACCGAGCCAGGCTCTGTGAAACAATGGTCTTCAGAAGTGAGGAGACACTTCAGGATCTTACAATGTCTAAGGCAACACCATGGACGTTAATTATCACCTTGTGATACAACAGATACAAAAACTACAGGGGGTTAAGGGGGATTCACACAAGTTAGGGATTTCACTGCAATGTGCAGAATGTAGTACCGTGAGGGGACATGTTTGGGGCCATCCCACTCAGGAATGTCTGGGTGTGCCTGGGGCAGGGGTGCCTGTTAGAGTTTGGAGTGGTTTGGGGAAAGCCTCCTGGGAAAAAATTACTTTCAAGCTGAGCTCTAATGATGAGTAAGATTTGGGAGTTGGGAGGGATGTCCACACAGAAAGAGTTGTGACATAAATGCCTACGTGTGTGTGGAAGAGAGGCTGAGGAAATCAGAGGACTCCAAGTAGCTTCATTTGGCCGGAACATAGAAAACATGAGGAATGAGCTGGGGGCGGGGGGGCGGTCAGCTGTGGCCAGAGACAGAACTTCATAAACCCCCTCTAGGAGTTGCATCATTATCTTGAAACAAGAGGAAGTCTTCGAAGCATTTTATGCAGTAAAGCCACATGGTTTACATTTTCAGAAATAACTTTCTACACGCTCTGTGGGCAATGGATCAGTCAGGGAGGCATATTTGTTAGAGGGCGTTTCTATACAGTCCTAATAGTTGAGAGTGTACGAGGCCAGCTACTCCACTTCCGGTAAATTCTTCTACAGAGAGTCATTCATACACAAAGATATTTGGGCAAGTATGTTTATTGTACTATTTTATAATAACCAAAATGTATACATATAAGTCATGTCTGTCAATTGGACATTAGTTGTACAGTTTTTGGAATATCTTTGCTACAAAATACTTATGGCCATTACAAAGAATGTAGTAGATCTACATGTCAAGATATCCAAGACATACTGTAAAGTGAAAAAAGCAAGTCAAAAAACAGTTGATACAGTATGGGATCCATTATATAAAAACATATATCCTCTATTATCTGCATGGTATATGTGTATATAAATTAATAGAAAAAGGACAGAGGGACTATACCTCAAACTGATGATGACCGCTTCCTTTAAGAAAAGGAATGGAAGACGAGCAACTTTCACTCTCCACGTTTTTGTTTTAAGATATTTTCAAAGAGAAAGTAGAGTTCTGGCCAAGATGGAGGAGTAGGTAGAAACCTCTGCTTCCTCGCACAACCAAAAGGAGGATAACAACCAATCTAAAATCAATAAACAACCAGAAAATCAAAATGCATGGAACTTCAACAACCAAGGAATTAAGAAAAAATCAACCAGAACAATCAGACCAGTAAGGCATACCATGTGGGCCAACTCAGAAAAACGGAGGCAAGACAGCTGAGGGCAGGGCTGACTGCAAGCTTCACAGAGCTGGGTGAGATGGGCTGACTTAAGGGGAAAACTGAGATCCAGAGCTGACTCTGGGCTATGACTGGGGTTGCCACAGTGGGAAATACTCCCAGTCTGACTTGAAGTCTGTTGGAAAGTGTGCTAAAGACAAGCAGGCAAGCTGCATTGCTCCCTCTCTGGCCCTGCCCCCAAGGCAGCACAGCAAAGAGGGTTGCCCCACCTGGGTGAATACCTAAGGCCCCGCCCACTTACAACCTATCAGCTGCGCCAATACAAACAAATGTGCCCAAATGAAAGAGTAGAGCAAAACCTCAGAAAGAGACCTAAGCGATAGGAGATTGCCAGCCTATCTGATGGACAATTTAAAGTCCTGGTAATCAAAATGCTCACAGAACTGATTGAGCTCGGTTGAAAAATGAAAGAACAAATGAAAGATATCAAAAATGAAATAAAGCAAAATACTCAGGGAACCAATAGTGACAAGAAGGAAACCAGATTCAAAGCAACAATTTGGAACAAAAGGAAGAAATAAACATCCAACTGGATGAGAACAAAGAAACAAGAATCCAAAAAATGAGGAGAGGCTGAGAACTCTCTGGGACAACATGAAATATTCCAATATACGAATTATAGGGGTGCCAGATGGAGAAGATAGATCAGCAGCAAGAAATTGAAAACTTATTTGAACAAATAATGAAGGAAAACTTCCCCAATCTGGTGAAGGAAATAGACTTCCAGGAGGTGCAGGAAGCTCAGAGAGTCCCAAAGAAGTTGGACCCAAAGAGGAACACACCAAGGCACATCATCATTAAGTTACCCAAGATTAAAGACAAAGAGAAAATCCTAAAAGCAGCAAGAGATAAGGAGACAGTCACCTACAAAGGAGTTCCCATAAGGCTATCAGCTGATTTCTCAAAAGAAACCTCACAGGCAAGAAGGGGCTGGAAAGAAGTATTCCAAGTCATGAAAGGCAGGTACCTACATCCAAGATTCCTCTATCTAGCAAAGCTTTCATTTAGAATGGAAGGGCAAATGAAATGCTTTCCAGATAAGATCAAGTTAAAGGAGTTCATCATCACCAAGCCCTTATTATATGAAATGTTAAGGGGACTTATCTAAGAAAAAGAAGATAAAAATATGAACAGTAAAATGACAACAAACTCACAACTATCAACAAATGAACCTAAAAGAAAAGAAAAATAATGAAAACAAAAACTAAGCAAACAACCAGGACATGAACAGAATCAGAGAAATGGACATCACACAGAGGGAGTTCAGTGGGGAGGGGGAAGGGAAGAATGGGTGGGGGAAGGTACAGGGAAGAAGAAGCATAATTGGTAGGCATAAAATAGATGGGGAGAGATAAAAATGGCATAAGAAACAGAAGACTCAGAGAACTTATATGTACAACCTATGGACATGAACTAAAGGGGGGATGCTAGAGGGTTGGGGGGCAGGGTGGAGGGGGGATAAAGGAGGAAAAATTGGGAAAATTGTAATAGCATAATTAATAAAAAGTACTTAAAATGAAAAAATAGAAAAGAAAAGAGAGAAAGTACTTGGGTGTCACATGTGTAGTAGAAAAAAAAGAAAGGAATAAATTGCTACATTGAACATCTTTTCTTATTCATCAATAGCATGAATTTTGCCTTCATCCAGCCTAACAATTTTAACTTTAAAATTCCTTTAAAAAATAAAGCTCAAAAATATTTTAAGAATTTAAAATTCTAAAGATTTCTCCCCTTTCCCCTCAGGGCTGTGCCCTGAAGTCACCTCCCCTGCCCCCTCAACAATCTCCTTCATTTAAGCTTTCCCCTAGCTCTCATTAGGCAGCTACCCTAAACCTAAGATAACTCCAGACACAGTCTAAACTTCTAACGGTCGAAAATCATTAAAAAGATTAACAGGCAGAAATCAACAGGGTTTGAAAAAAAAAAAGAAGTTTTTCTCTTTACCCTCTGGGAGCCAAGAAATTTCAGTGCTGCCATAATTTCTAGAAAGATTCTCTGATGACCTCTGGAAACAATTCAGGACCCCCCACTGCTGCTCACGGATCCCAGCATAACCAACTCAGCTGTGCACTAAAGGGAAAGTTATAAATTGCTTAGAGAAGGAGGTTACGAAAGGGAGCGACCAGCCCAGCTTTTGTTAGGGTAAATCTGGGCTCCCCAACCTGTTAAGATGCTTTGAAAGAGGTAACAAAATGATCTATAAAGGCAAACCAGTGGGTGTCATTTCTTTGGATAATCAAAAACCTTTTGATTGGGGGATACACAAAAGGCTGAGGAAGGTTAGTAACCCTGGGATAAAAGAAAAATTTCCTTCATCAATTAAAAAGCAGTTATGGAAAAATGGGGACTAGAACTCCAATTTCCCAAATGGAGGAAGATTAAGAGATTGGCATCATTCAACAGTTATCATATTCAATGTGCAACTGAATGGAGGTCTCCGGTAAGAAATCAATTATCTAAAATCAATTAAACATTTTTATAAATAAAAACATAAAATGTAAAAACAGACTTTCACTTTATAATTAATGAATAAGATTAACAAATATTTTATTTCCATTCTAGTGCATGCTTTTCACCGGCACTGATACAGGGTCCCCTTCTGATGCAGTTCCTCCTTTTCTCAGCAATCCCTAATTTTTCACTTGAGTTTTATTTTAAATAGTGTAGCCACTTCTGATATTAACCTGAGACCTCTTTGCTTTTTACCTTATCCAGTGTCACTAGGTATTAGTCCTATCTAAACAAAAGTCAACACAAAACAACAGCAACACTAAGCTTATTGATAATAATATTCGTAGTTTACCTTTCTCCAGAGAAACGAAAAACCCTTTTAAGATACTTGCCATTTAAAATCATTAAATATGAATGATGTGCTGACATGATACATGTATTATAAAGAGAATAACATAATCTGTATCATACCAACTTAAACCTACAGTCTCTAGGAAACCTCCAAGTTGATGATGCATCAAGCCATAGAGGAGTTGTATTTGGATGGGAAGCTTTGGATTACTTGGCTGGCATAAGAGAAGAGAGCAAGGAAATGCCCACCATATATAAAAGCAGAGTTGACATAGTGACAGCAGAGCAGCGTGTCCAGCTTAGCAGAGTGCTTCAAAATACATAGGATGTGTTGCCCTGGATGGTGTGGCTCAAGCCTGGTTGGTGTGACTCAGTGGATTGAGTGCTGGCCTGCAAACCAAAGGGTCACTGGTTCGATTCATATGCCTGGGTTGTAGGCTGAGTCCCCTTTGGGGGGCACATGAGAGGAAACCACAACTAATGTTTCTCTCCTTCTCTTTCTCCCTCCTTTCCCCTCTCTCTAAAAATAAAAATAAAATCTTTAAAAAAAAATAACATAGGCTGTGCAATGGAGCCAGGTTCTTAAAGGTCAATGGACTCTGCCTTGATGCTTTACATCATTGTAGAGCAACTAAAATAGAGGAAAAAAACAACTGTCCATTTCCAGGGCTGAATGATAAATAATGGGCAAGGCTGCCCCAAACAGAAGAAGTACAATAATGTGCCCATGGAGTGGAGGATGTTATACTAACCAGGACAAGGATGACGAGGGCTGGCACTTCTTCACAGCACGTGAAGAACATGCAGAGGGGTCTGGCAACGCGAGCCTGATTACGGTTCAGCAGCTGATTGTATGCACTGCATTCTTCCTGCCGAGTCTCAGACATTTCGAGCCCCAACGCAACACCTAACGCTGGCTCCGCTCAGCCCATCTGTGCCCCTGTTTTGGCCATTCTATGGCAAAATCTGAAAAATATGGGCAATGAGGTGAGGGTTTTTCTTTTAATAAAACTACATTCATTCATTTTAAATTTTTAATACTCTTACCTTTATGAAATGATGGCTATAATTCTTATATTTTATTTTAATATTTTATTGCTAAAATGAAATGTGAGAAATTTATATTTTCTCCATTTAAAAATAATCACTTTGTTAAATTTAAAAATCTGGGGACATCTGGGGCAATAGTTCAAAGCTCCGGCTGAAGTAAAATGGACTTGGTTCCGGTCCCAGTTCTACCACTAACTGACTGTGTGGCCTCCTCTAAGCCTCAATTTCCTCATTTGCTGAATAGAAATAACAATAGTGTCTACCTAGTAGGTTATCGTGAAGATTATGAAGACAATGCAGAAGAGTCTCAGAACAGAGCATGGTATCAGGCAACACTCAAGTGTTAGCTCAGAGTCATCAGAAGGATTACTCATCAGTCACCCTCAGTTTGCTCAGTTTGCTCACCTGCAAATGCGCCATTTGACCCAGAAACTTCTACATCCTCTCTGATTACAACATCTCACATTCTACACCAACATTCTAGTCCTTCTACTCCTTCCAGTTTATCCAAGTGCACAATTGTTCACAGGTTCAAGTTAAACAAATTATCCTCCATCCACATAATGCACTACTATCCAGCCATGGAATGACAGTTATGTATATTACTGAGTGGGAAAAACATAGCTACAAGCCAGTTATTCACAGCACGATGCCATTTTTTAAATGCAATGCATAAATACATGATGGGGATTTCTAACTCAGCCCTCAAAACACCCCCGATCACTCTAGGCCAGCACTGTCCAACAGAAATATAATATTTGCCACCATGTGAATCATATGTGGAATATTAAAGTTTCTAGCAGCCACATTAAGAGAAATAGATGAAATTTGTTTTAATGATGTATTTTATTTAATCCAATATAAACAAAATATTCTCATTCCCGCATGTGATCATTACAAAAATCACTAAAGAGATAGTATGCATTATTTTTATACTAAGACCTTGAAATCCAGTGTGTATTTTACAGTTACAGTACATTTTAACATGGACTAGCCTCATTTCAAGTGCTCAGTAGCCAAAAGCCATGCATGGCCACCACATCAGACGGTGCCCCTCTTTGCAGTTAGTCCCCTCCTCACATTGAGTCAGAATTATCAGACTGAAAGAAAACTTGTCTTACTTACATGCCCATTGCCTCAAACAGTTTCTCTTACCAATTGGGTACTCAATAAATATTAGTCTGAATGAATGCATTTAATTGAAAGTATTCTTGGGTACCTTTGCATTTTTACGTGCCACGTAAATCAGGGACTAGAAAGGCACTGCGCCAACCCCAGAGGAAGAATGCAGGAATTTTGAGGAGCATCTCCCAAAAAGCATCACACCTCACAAGCAGCCTCCTACTTTGTCAAGGGGCAAGGCCAGCCATTCAGAAATGTAAGAAACTCTCATGAATTAACTTGGAAAACTAAAGCTAATGCATATTACAGACAAATAAATAAAAGATAGCAGGACTGAGAGAAGTGGATAATAATAATACATGCTATATTTTATATACATGCCTTATTAAATACATGCTATATCTAAATACTTTGCATACATTATTTATAATCTTCACTAACACTCTATAAGGTAAGGAGGAATCATTAAAACAAACAAAAACTTTTCAGATTTGAATCCTATCTCTGTCAATTTCTAGCTCAATGACCTAAGGTAAATGTCTTACTCTCTCTGGGCTCAGTTTTCTCATCTGTGAAATGGGTATTAAAGCAACTACCCTTAATTATTATGAGGATTAGATTAATTGACACATGAACTCTCAATGAATAACACCTAGAATTATAATGATAATGCTCAATTAAAATAGGAGCAATCGTTGTTCTCACCCTTGGTTTACACAGGGGAGACTGAGGTTCAGAGGAATTAAATAGCCTCAATGTCATGTAGCAAATCAACAGATGAGCTAGGATTCAAGGCCAGGTCTGTCCAGCTTAGCTAGCCCATGCACTTTGCACCACATTATGCCTGGGAAGGTCTCATGGCAGAGGCCACAGGGTCTGGATACAGAGAAGGCATTCGGCAGGGTCCGCGCACGGCAAAGGCTGCGGATGAATGCTCTCTGAAGAGCGAGGCATCTCACTTACGCGGATCTGATCAGAATACAACACTGCAGGAGCTCAAGCAGAGTTGACATAAGGAGTTCAGCTTACGGGAGGCCTCGAGCCAGTTGGAGTAGTTGAGACTTGATCACTGCCTAAATCCCGTCATAAATCTGTGAGCCAGTTGATCAGTCTCTGTGCAATTATGAGGCTCTTCTTTTTTAAACTTAATTCTTTAGGCTGATAGGAGCATTCCTTTACTCAAGTGAAGGCTGAACATATGCTTTTCTACACTCCTCAAATCCTACCTCAAATTTTTCTTAATCCTTTGAGTCCGTGTTCCCATATATTAATAGGGTTGTGAAAAAAAACCCAACCGAACTCTTATCTATGGTTAGAGCATTGCAACAACTTTACTCCAGTGAGACCCTCCAGCAGGCCCAGTAAACCAACACAGCTGCTCCCCATTAGCTGCCCCTCTCATTTGGCTGTTTGCCCAAACCACCTCGTCGATGCGCTATGAGCCACCACACCTGGATGCTCACGTCTGGATCAAGTCATGCGAAGCATGTCGTCAAATACATTTTTTAAAAATGAGGTTTATGTATTAGAATATGTACACAAATATGCATGTTCACATGTACATATGATAAACGTGTGTTCAAGAAACACATGCAATCAGGAATTCTCTCCAATTAAAAATGGAAACAACAGATTTTTTACACAAAAACTCCTCTAATTATTTTGTTGGTCTAAAGACAATACTCTCTTTTAAAAATGTTTAATCTTTTTCTCAAATTATTTACTCTGGCATATATTATTTAATCTGGCATGTATTATTTACAAAATGAAGTTTTGTAAATAATACCAGCAAAAATGAACAGTGAAAGGACAGAGAACAAAGTTTTAGGGAAATTGTCATTAACACTGACAATGAATAATTATTTCCTTGATAAGTTCCTAGGCAATTATTTTCCATACTTTTCAGAAAAAGTATATATATGCTGATCAGTTTGAAAGAAACTACATAGAAGATTAAAACAGACATCTTGGAACCCTTTGAAACTTTTCAGTCTCCTCAACAAGAAAACGAACCAGAAATTACTGATAAACTGACTCATCAACCAAGGCCGAAAAGTGTGGAGATTACTCAAGACCTGCCCTCCTTCTTGGGCCTGTGGACTCCCGGTGGTCGCATTATGTGACACTTTTCAGCAGTTTTAGCTGGTTTGTGGCACAACCTCCCCAAGGAAATATGAAGAGTAATTTTCAAAAGGAACTTTTATTTTTAATATGGATTGATTTTTTTTAAGGCAGCTCCAAGCAGCCCAGCATATCAAACAGAAACCATCACACCGATCCCAACACATCAGGGAGTGGTTGAGGCACATGAGGCCTGTTGTTTCCGTGTAGCCGGAGAGGTCACCACTCAGCAGGGTGCTTTCTTTCTGGTGTACAATGAAAGAAATCACTAGGAATAAGGGGGGAAATGGGCTTGGGAAATGGGAGAGGACCTTGTCAATCTCTAAGATGCTAGAAAATGATTGTGGAAGTCTTTTGTTAGGGAATCCTGTAATGGTATTGCTGCTCCTCTCTTGTGGATCCAGACAGTAAGCAACTAGCCTAAGGTGGTGAGGGTGACAGAGAATCAGACAAATTCTGAAAAGGCCCTGGAAGGGACAGTGCTGGTGTTTGGACTCATACAGGCCAAAATTGTATTCTTATTTACCTTCAACAGCAGTGTGCTTATAAACAGGATTTCTTGGGGGAAAAACCCAAAGGCATATATAATGTTTATCATGAGTGTATGTATGTGTATCAAATATTTTACAAATGGGGAAAGAAAAAGACCCTGCAGAACTATTCTTGTATACTCTATGGGTCATACACTGATTTTTTTAGTAATAAGAATTTATACTACTTCCAAGAAAAGGATATTAAGCCTGTTCCTAATCCTTTTTATTTTGAACATATGAAACAGTGAGAAGGTGCCCTGACTGATGTAGCTCAGTGGATTGAGCACTGGCCTGCAAACCAAACAGTTGCCAGTTTGATCCCCAGTCAGGGCACCTGCCTGGGTTGTGGGCCAGGTCCCTAGTGGGGGACTCATGAGAGGCAACTACACATTGATGATTCTCTCCCTTTCTCCTTCCCTTCCCATCTCTCTGAAAATAAATAAATAAAATCTTTTCTTAAAAAAAGAAACAGTGAGAAGGTTAGTATTGCACTGGAAATTCTTTTGATGCATATAACAGAGCTATTAAAACAACAGAAAGGAATGGGTCAGTTGTGAGGTTTCAAGATAGCTAGTAGGAGGGTAAGATCATATGGCAGGGCTGTTGGTATCACCCTCTAGGCAACATAATAGAATATCCCTGAATCTTGAATTATAGGAAGCTACATTGCAAAGTGCTAACATTTTTAACCACGTAAGTCAGTCTCAGTGCGTATCTTTCTCAGTCCTCCCAAAGACACTTTAACGAAAAAGAGCATCTTCTATCAATGTTTATATAGGTGTTAGAATACAAGTTTTATTGTTTAACAAAGACAAATGTATTTTTGAGTAAGATCAAACAATATGTCATTAACTAATTATATCCTTTTTCCCCTGGGTATTTTCTCTAAATTGTTTGCTATGGGCAGTCAACATTCATGACTTACCAGGAGGTTAGATTGCTGTTCCTTCAGATAATAACATTAAAGGCAAAAGCAATATTGTTGCAATAATAATCATGAGTGTTTTGTGTAACAATGTAGCCACCTATGATGTGCCCAGCACTGTACTAGAGCCACTGTACTCGAGGAGCCAGACAGGAGATATTACATAGAGGAGCGAGTCCCTGCCGTCCCAGATTCTGGACTAGTGGAGGAGAAAACATAGACATAAATGATTATGATTCATTTGGATACGTAGTCATAGAGTTAGTCATAAAGGCTCGCAGTGACCAGGAATACTGTATGTGCGAGAAATTCTTACTAAATGCTTATTGAATGAAGGAAGTGGCCTTCTGCCTGCCCGACCTACAGCCTGCACACTACTCTGATATTCTCGTCAGCTCTTGATTGGACTCCACTTACAGCCCATTTGACCTGTGGCCCTGGCCAGATTTCTGGCATATGTCCCAGACCTAACCCATTCCAGCCACTAATACTCTATTGTATCAAAGTATCCAGAATTATTTCTCCTGAGGAGAGCTAAGCCAACCTGTTCCTAGCAACAATGAAATATTTGAGAAATCACATCAACTCTTTTTCATATGTTGGGAAGCAGTACAATCTTATTATTAGAAAATTAGAAGAGCCCTAGGCTTGGATTAGGAGACCAACTCATGGTGTGGCGACAAGCAAGCCATTTCACGAAAATCTATCTGAGATTTATATCACCTCTGCACTTATCTGGGTTGACAAGCTTCTTTCTTCCCATGTGCCTATATTGCAGTTAGGATGAGAAACCATGAGGCAGATTCCTGAGCCTTTGTTAGAGCCTCATGGCCCAAATAGCTAGGCTTCCTGCAGGTATAACTCACAAAGAAACAAAGATTTTTTTTCTTGCTCCGTGGAAACAAAATTTTTATTAAAACAGTTAAATGAAAATGTTTAAAAATATATAGGAACTCTATTTACAGAAAGGACACACCACCCAGAGCAAGACTTGGAGGCATAACACCACCACAGATTTTTGAGAGCTGGAAAATCTCCCAACTGAGGCTCAGAAATGATGGCCCAGAGTGGCTTAGTGACTTCACCACGTCTGCACAGCCAGTCCTGGGAGAGCTGGGAGGGACGCGGAACCTGCCCCTCCCAGTGGAGTCTCCCTCCGCTGCACACATCTGCACTTAACTCTTATTAGCAACTCTTTAAAATCCACCGAGGGCTCTCTTTATACTTGAGTGAGAGAGCAGGATGCCTCCTTAATTTCACCTTGGATCTCTTCACTCTAAGTCTGCACACAACTTGGGGACTTTTCAGGACACTCCAAGCCCTTGCACAAGACCCCAGGCTTTAACTTTTAACTCACTCACAAGACAGCTCTATGCCTCCTACTTGTGATTTCTCAGAACCACCCCAGATGCCTACATATGCTCCTGGCTCTTAGTCCCTATTGCTGAGATAGAAGCAAAGTAAAAAAAATAAAAATAAAAAGATAGATATAATAATACTTGCTGATGCAACTCTAATTGCTTGAAGCAAATGGGGGAGGTTTTATTTCTTTTCCACCTGCCTTAATTCACCCCCTCTCCATCATCTTGCTTTTTGAAACTTTCCAATGTAAACATACTCATTAAGCTTTTGTTTCTTGCAGAGAAATTTATCCAGCACTTTTTATGGGCCAGGCAGGGATGCCGGGCCCTGGATATGCTGTACAATCACACCAAGGCTGCTCTCATGGATCTGACAGTCTGGAGGAACTAAACAAATCACTACTACACACACCTTGCATGTCTACCTTGTACTAAGCGATCAACGAAAACAGGGGCTCTGAGAACAACTATTCTGAAGATCCAATCCGATATAGGCTGGACAGAGAAAAAAATTGCTGCTTCCTTCCTGTGGTTTTCTAATTTGTCTTATGACAGAAACTATTCTTTTTAAAAAGAGATGATATTTGTTTTCTGGGAACAAAGCTTTCAGCAAAAAGAAATCATTTATCTCTGTTGCCTCAACTTTATCCTCTATATCATGGATGACCATAATGATCCTCACCCTCCTTACTTCACACAGGCACTTTGTGAATAAAATACGATCATTAATGAGAGGTTGCCTCCACCATTCCCATATTACTTGAACAATACTAATAGAGTTTATGTTTATACATAATTTTCAAAAATGTTAAGAATAAAGCAATACTTCTGGAAGCATTTTGACAACTGAAACTTAAACATCACTTCCCACCACAGGTTTTGGTGGTAATAAGAGATGCCAGCTTTCTAAAAGTGTAACCAAACTTAGTGTTTCCGAGCGGACCAGCAAATATGCCCAGTTAGCTTCTGTGCCAGTATTACAAAATCTGCCTTTAATTTTGCTTAACAGTAATAAAAGCTTATCATGCAGCCAAATCCCTACAGCAATGTTCTCAAAGTTTCTACATGTGGAAGCCTGCTGCCTTTCAGCTTCCCCGTTAAACACCTGTTCTGGGCTTGGGCCATGCTCTGGTTTCTCACTCAGGTGGAGAGTCTTGCTTAAGGGGACAGGCAGGTATTTTTGCTGTCACCAAAGACAGCTAATTTGGAAAACCTAATCTTGCAAAGGGGCCAAGTTTCAGTTCTCAGAGTGTTGGGTTTAAGATAGCAAGGACTCCGCCCAGAAATGCAACCTGAATACTTCCCGATTTGCCCCTCTCTTGTCTTTGCTGAGAATCCCCTCAATACCTGACACATTTTATAGATTTCAGGCAACCAGGTCTAGTGAGCAGCTTCCCTTCTTTCCTGTCACCTGGCTAATTTAATACTTTCCTCCTCCAATGGACATAGCAACTCCTGACAAGCAGTTGCCTTGTGGTTTATTTCAGTTAATTCAAACACAATTATATAAGTTGAGAAATTAGTTATGGGGATTGAAGGAAGGAGGAATTTTACAGGTGTGAATTCACAGCCATTTCTGATCCAAATATTTCCAAAGGAAGTCCATGTTAAGTAAATACCATCTCCCAAATCTTAAGGCCCATCCATCTCTTCATGAAAAAAGATGTATTTTACAGGCTATAATCTTGCAATTTCTTTTAACCCTAAGGATTAATCTTTGCTTGTCCTCCTCTCAAAAGCACTACACCAGAATAAAAAACAACTTTCATTCAATACTTGCTCTGATAATAAAGTGCTGGTGATGCCAGTCAGTGATTTCATTTCAGAACTGTGACTTGAAATGCACAGCGGTGTTGATGGCTGCTGATCATCTCAATGCTAGACAAAAACAAAAGTAGCTATTCTCTGTCCCAGAAGGATTTTGACTTTAAAAAGGGAATTCTGCGTACAGAGCATTAGCTTGGAGGATTTTGCCATTAAACCTTTGAACAAAGAGCAAATAATTTCTGCTTACTTGGTCATAATCACTATTGCACAAATGGGGAAATGCAGGGTCAAGAGGTTATACATGATTCTTACAGTCCCAAACAAATGCTGCTGGAGGATTAGCTCTGAGAACAATTACAACTGGCCGTGTGGTTGGACTGCCAGCTAGTCATTTATGCAAACAATATTTAATGAGCACCTACTATGTTCCAGCAACTCCAGAGAATCACTGAGCCAAACAAAGAGCCTACATTCTAGTGGTTGTCAGGAATAATGTTTATATATTTTTGGATGAGTTTGTCTCCATTAAATGCTTCACTTTTGCTTTGGTTCTACTCTATTGGAAGATAAAAACCAACAAACCTGGAATTAAAACATTTACATGCATGTATATAAGAATTAGAAGAAAACTGGGAGTGATAACACCCTCCTAAGATTAATCAGGAAAAGCCACTGGGTTTAGTGAGCCTTGAGCTTTCTTTGAAAAAATGATATTAAATGTGAGAGAAAGGGGCAAAAACGCTCTGGCTGAAAAAGCCAAGAGAAAGGGCACACAGAATGGAAAGAGCATGTGATTCCAGGAGACAAAGGAATCTATTTACCATTGAAGACAGAATTCAAAAACAACCCATGGAATTTTAGTTACGTTATCATTCTCTTTACAGAAGAGTTAGTAATAATAGTATCATATGACATAATATATTGACATATTATAAGATGACATATAGGATGACTTTTATATAATGACACATATCATACAAATAGAATGATGTATTATATGATGATTTTTCAAGAAAGAAATGTGCTTTCCAAAAAACTAGCCACAAGTGAAACCATAGATTAAGGTCAACTCTTAATAGTCAAAATCTTTTTTAAAAGAGTTAACAAATATTTGGTGTCTTCTTTGACAATTAGAACTTACCTTTTCATTATTTATCTCAGTTATTAAGCCAGAAGAAGATTTAATGTGCAATACAAATGTTTAAAATGTGAAATACATTTGTTGTAAGGCATATACAAAGGATGTTTTGATAAAATATATTTAGGAGTAAGGTCACCAGTAACAAGGGGCACACATTAAAAATGGTGGTGTATCAAAGATGCCTTCGGTGCTTTATTTCAGATGGCCCACGAGCCCTAGTGATTATGGTTAAGTAAGTAGGTGTTCAAAGAAGTACCAATGAATACGTCAAAATTGCAACCAGAATATAGAACAACCATCACTCAGAACCATCGGAAATCAGGTTGAATGGAAGTCTGCCAACTATGGAATTAAATAAACCACATCCATCCAGACTGGTAGAAGGGGCAGAGATGCAGAATGGGCTGGTCCCACATTCACGTGTGGTGGATAAAAATTTGGGAGGAATATCTTGGGAATGAGTCCCAGCCCCACACCAGGCCCCCCCAGCCCAGAGTTCCAGTGCCAGGAAAATAAGTCCCCATAACTTTTAGCTGCAAAAACCAGTGGGGATTGAGTCAGTGGAAGAAGCTTCTCAAGACCCAAGCAGTTCCTCTTAAAGAACTCACACCCGGACTTAATCAGAATCACTCCATCTGAGTATCAGCTTGAAAGGTACCAGTGGCATTCAGGGAGGAACTGAAGTGTATGGCTTCAAGGCAAGAGCTGGGGGACAGCTCCCAGACAGAAAGGTGGCCAGGGCATTGTCCCTTTCCTGAACCATCCACCCACAGAGCCACAGAGCTGGTAGGCGGGTGCCATATCTGACACTCCATCAACCTAGCTAACACTGTTTGCCCCACCCTGGAGATCCCCTGAGACTCTGGCCCACTCAGCTTATGGGCCACCCAAGCTGTTAACAGTGACTTTTCCATATGAACAACTGGTCTTGGCTCATACTTCACAACTTTCTAAATCCTATCAGACAAAGTAGGGTACCTCTTGCTAAGTGGCCCCAGGCCCAACATTGACAGCAACCAGCCCAGATTCACAGCTTGACTTCATGGGAAACTCCAAGCCCAGCACAGGTAGCAGCCATCTCAGATTGCTTCATAGCTCAGGCAGGGTGGCCCCAGGCAAAACACAGGTTGGGGCTGACCCAACAGCTGCAGACCACATCAGAGTACCATGACACCAACCCTGCACATCTGATCCTCCATGGAGGGCAGAGGTTAGTTGTGAGTGGTCACAACCAGCCCTTGCAGCTGACTGGCCTGGGTAAATCCCTCCTATTGATTGGCCAACAGCAACCAAGGCTCAATTACAAGAGGGGAATGTACTCAGCCCACACAAAGGGTGCACCTTGAGTACACAGCTTGAGTGATAGAGGATGCTGTGCCACTGGACCCTACAGGACACTTATCACAATTGGCCACACTACCAAGACAGTAAGTCATAGCACCTTTACCTAATGCATAGAAACAAAAACAGGGAGGCTGCCAAAGTAAGGAGACAGAGAAACACAGCCCCCCAAAAAAGAACAGATCAAAAGTCCAGAAAAAGAACTAAACAAAAGGGAGATAAGCAATCTATCAAATGCAGACTTCAAAACACTGGGTATAAGGGTGTTCAAGGAACTTAGTGAGGACCTCAACAGCATAAAAAAGATCCAGTCACTTCCAGCCAAGACGGAGGCATAGCTGGACATGCTGTGCCTCCTCTCACAACCAAGATTAAGGACAACAAAAATATAGAACCAAAAAAAAAAAAAGAAAAGAAAAAGAAAAAAGAAAACCCAACCAGGACAGAGAGAAAATTGAATTGTGTGGGAGTCCAACAACAACGATTCGCCCAGACTGGTAAGGGGGCAGAGTCCATGGCTGGCAGAGTCGGATAATGGCGGGATAAGCCAGTGGTGGTCCCGAGCGCACAGTGACTCCAGGTGCACAGGCGGCCAAGCAGACCCCGGAAACACATTTGTGTACAGATAAACCAGGTAAAAATGGGCAGCAAGACAGACTGCACCACACAGGGCCCCAGTGCCAGGAAGTGAAGCCTAAAAGCACCCATTGAAAATATTTGTAGGGGCTGAGGTGCCGGGAGGGTGACCCAGCCTCACAGGAGAGGAGACCCACAGGGTCCTGGAGCGTTGGAGAGACCCACAGGGTCCTGGAGCATGCGCAGGCGCACCCATGCAGAGGTCAGCACCAGAGGGGCCCAATTTGATAGGGAAAGAGGCTGAAGGGACTGGAATCTACTCAGAGCAAGCATCATTGTTCTTTCTCGGACCCTCCACCCCCCACAGCCAGCATCACAACCCAGTGACTGGGCTGCCCCACCCTGGTGAATGCCTAAGGCTCTGCCCCTCACTATGTAACAGCCATGACCAGACAAAAACAAAAGAAACAAAACCAAGGATGGCTCAAAGGGGAGAACAGACCGGGCCCTGGAGCTAATTCATCTGAGCGACCAGGAGGTGGTCAACCTATCAGATGCAGAGCTCATAGCACTGGTAGCCAACCTATCAGAAGCACGGTTCAGAGCTCTGGTGATTAGGAAGCTCACAGAAATGGTTGATTTTGGTCACAAATCAGAGGAACAAATGGAGGCTACAATAAGTGAAATGAAGGAAAACACACAGGGAACCAATAGTGATGGGAGGAAAACTGGGACTCAAATCAATGGAATGGACCAGAAGGAAGAAAGAAACAACCAAACAGAAAAGAATGAAGAAACAAGAATTCAAAAAAATGAAGAGAAGCTTAGGAGCCTCCAGGACATCTTGAAATGTCCCAACATCCGAATTATAGGGGTACCAGAAGGGGAAGAGGAAGAGGAACAAGTGGAAAACTTATCTGAACAAATAATAAAGGAGAGCTTCCCCAATCTGGCAAAGGAAATAGACTTTCAGGAAGTCCAGGAAGCTCAGAGAGTCCCAAAGAATGTGGACCCAAGGAGGAACACACCAAGGCACATCATAATTACATTAGCCAAGATTAAAATGAAGGAGAGAATTCTAGAAGCAGCAAGGGATAAGGGCACAGTCACCTACAAAGGAGTTCCTATCAGACTGTCAGCTGATTTCTCAAAAGAGACCTTCCAGGCAAGAAGGGGCTGGAAAGAAGTATTCCAAGTCATGAAAGGCAAGGACTTACATCCAAGATTGCTCTATCCAGCAAAGCTGTCACTTAGAATGGAAGGGAATACAAAGTGCTTCTCAGATAAGGTCAAGTTAAAGGAGTTCATCATCACCAAGGCCTTATTATATGAAATGTTAAAGGGACTTATCTAAGAAAAAGAAGATAAAAAATAGGACAGTAAAATGATAGCAAACTCACAGATATTAACAACCATACCTAAAACAAAAGCAAACTAAGCAAATAGCTAGACCAGGAGCAGAACCACAAAAATGGAGATCACATGGAGGGTTTGCAACAGGGGAGTGGGTGGAGGAGAGGGGGGAAAAGGTACAGAGAATAAGTAGCATTGACAGTGGGTAGAAAATAGACAGGGGGAGGGCAAGAATAGTGTGGGAAAAGTAGAAGCTAAAGAACTTATGAAACATGGACATGAACTAAAGGGGGGAATGTGGGTGGGAGGGGGTGTGAAGGGTGGAGGGGAAAGATGGGGGAGAAATGGGACAACTGTAATAGCATAATCAATAAAATCTAATTTAAAAAAGAAATCATAAAAAAAGATTCAGTCAGAAATGAAGGATACACTAATTGAAATAAACAACAATTTACAGGGCAACAACAGTAGAGTAAATGAATCTGAGAATCAAATCAATGATTTGGAACAGAAGGAAGCACTAAACAACCAGTCAGAACAACAGGAAAAAAGAATTAAAAAAAAAAACGAGGATAGTATGAGCAGCCTCTGGGACAATGAGGTCCAACATTTGTATCATAGGGGTACCAGAAGAAGAAGAGAAAGAGAAAGAAATTAGAAATCTATTTGAAAAAATAATGAAAGAAAACTTCCTTAATTTACTGAAGGAAATAGACATGCAAGTCCAGGAAGCACAGAGAGTCCCAAACAAGATGGATGCAAAGAGGCCCACTCTAAAACACATCCTAATTAAAATGCCAAAGGTTATAGATAAAGAGAGACTCTCAAAAGTAGCAAGAGAAAAGCAGTTAGTTACCTACAGGGGAGTTCCCATAAGACTGTTGGCTGATTCCTCTAAAGAAACTTTGCAGGGTAGAAGGGACTGGTAAGAGATATTCAAAGTCATGAAAAGCAGGAGCCTTTAGGCAAGATTGCTCTACCCTGCAAAGCCATCATTTAGAATTTAAGGGCAGATAAAGAGCTTCCCAGACAAGAAAAACTAAAAAAGTTCATCATCACCAAACCATTATTATATGAAATGTTAAATGGATTTATTTAAGAAAAAGATCAAAACTATGAACAATAAAATGGCAATAAATACATATCTATCAACAAGTGAATCTAAAAAACAAACTAAGCCAAGAAGAAGAACAGAGGTAGAATCATGGATACAGAGAGCATTTTGATGGTTGCCACATGGGAGAGAGGTGTGTGAGAATGGGTGAAGAGGTGAAGGGATTAAGAAGCACAGCTAAGTAGTTACAGAATAGCCATAGGGATATAAAGTACGGTATAGGAAATGGAGTAGCCAAAGAACTTATGCTCATGACCCATGGACATGAACAATGGTGTGGGGATTGCCTGAGGGAGTGGAGGATGCTGGGTGGAGGGGGGCAAAGCAGGAAAAATTGGGACAGCTATAATAACATAATCAATAAAATATAATTTTTAAAAAATATCAATGATTCCCAGCATCTCCAATATCCAAATTTTTTTTTTTACTAAAAAATTTATCCCTCCAAATAGTAGTTAGCCTTTAATATTCACCATGCAGACAATGCCTGGTGCTTGTGCATATCCAGGGACCCCACGATCCTGAGGTACAGGTGTGAAGCTCCACTTTCCTGAAGGTGACCCACCTTTCTGGTGATCACATTAGCACGATGACACAGCCAACTTAAACTCTTCTGCATTTATCCTGCTGACTGTTTACATGTAAAGTACTCAAAGTAAAGATCCACTGACTAATAAATTTGATCTACTTACCCCCAATTATATAAACATCTGTTGAAAAAAAATACAAGGGAATATACTCCTGACCAAAGTTTTGGCTTTAAAAACTGTTAAACAGAAACCCAGAATGACGGTTTACTCATTCTAAAAAGTATATGAAGGACATTTGTGTTTCCTATGCATATGTATTTCCAATTGGTTTTTACAAGGTTATCTCAACTGTATGAAAAGTCAAATCTTTACAGATCCTTCAGAAAGGCTTCAATGCCATCCAACCAGACTTTCATTGGTATTTTCAGTTACTTCCTAGAAGGCAGAGAAATGCATGGAATGCCTATTAATGATTAAAAGAACGTGCCTGTTTGATTCTGTAGCTCTGCTTCTCTCTCTAATAGGCCCCATTGTGCTCATTCTCTCCATTGTAGAAGGCAGCACCAAATGCAGGGGAAGGCAAGGACTGTGGTCTGACTCCCAGGGCTCACTCCACTAAGTATGTAAGGCGCCCCCTCCCGCTTCACACCCGGCTGCCATCAGCTTTTCAAATGGCATCAGAATGATGTGAATTTGAAGCTCTTTCCATTCCTGCAGCACACAGTGTGCATCTTTCCTGGCTGGCAGGATGGAGGCTGAGGACTTCCACCTGTAGTCTCATCATTCCTGACTCTCCGCCTGAAACGCAGAAGAAAACTCATCATGGCTGGGGCGAGGGGTGGGACAGGGGCGTGGGAGCATTTGCCTGCTTAACCCCTTGCATTCCTCTCTCAATAATTTGAAAATAGAAAATCCAGTAGAAATTTTTTTAAAAAATAAACAATACAAGTGATGACCCATCTTATCAGCACTTAATGCTAAATGCAAGGTAAGCTGTGTTGCACTGAATCTCCAAATTATTTCCATGGTTTTCACTTGGAATTGTTGCAGGTAAACAATTCTGTGCACACTAGTGAGCACTCCCTGGTCCTGGCTTGTGGACCATGTGGGTGCAAAGGAACAAATGATCAGGCCAGCTGGGCTATTTCCAGTGGGAAACTGTTGTTATCTCCCCATAATTACACTGGTCTGACCTCAGTATTCCAGCTCATTACAAAACTGTGTCAGCTGAAGAGAAAAGGAGTCTCAGGTAGCATCCCAAGCCAAGTAAAGGGGCTGTTCAAAACTTCTTCAAAATGCAAGTGAAGCAGAATAATGAAGAACCATTTCCTTAAGACAGGGGAACTAGCTGCAGCTCCATGTCACAGATTTGATTAAATGAAGCTTTGGAAGCCACAGCACTCGTGGAAAAATTGTGAGTTTAACACAATGCCCAGCCCAGTGCTCATTTTTATGTTAAGTTCAACTGTGAACACTTAAAAAAAAATTATTGTAAGGAGGCCTCTTTTTCTTCCATTATATTTATTCCCCTCAACCCTCCTCCCCCTACAATAACCGCACTGTTGTCCATGACCATGAGTCATTTTTCCTTTTGCTCTATCCCTGTACCCCTAACCACCCCCAATAGCTGTCAACCTGCTTTCTGAGTCTGTCTCTATTTTGCTTGTCAGTTGATTTTGTTCATTAGATTCCACATATGAGTGAAATCATACAATATTTGTCTTTCTCCAACTGGCTTATTTCAATCAGCATAATGTTCTCCAGGTCCATCCATGTTGTCGCAAAAGGTAAATTTTCTTCCATTTTTACAGCTGAGTAGTGTTCCATTGTTTAAATGTCCCATAGTTGTTTTATCCACTCATCTACTGATGGACACTTGGACAATGTGAACATTTTTTATATTGTTTGTCCCAGTCCCTTTTATGTTGGTGAAGAAAATTCACCATGACCAGGTCAAGATCTATGGTGCTGTTCAGATATCTTTTGAGAAAGATCTGGTAATTACACTTAATTTCTCTCTCCCTCCTCCCACACATTTAACTAAGTTTTAATTTTTAGAGAGGCACACCCAGCCCTGGCCATGAAGTTCAGTTGGTTTCAGTGTCATCCCCACTACCCGAAGGTTTCAGGTTCAATTCCCAGTTAGGGCACATACAAGAATCAACTAATGAGTGCATAAACATGTGGGACAACCAATTAGTCTCTCCCTCTCTCTGTCTCTCAAATCAATAATTTTTTTTAAAGAGGCACATCCATGACTTTCCTCCTGCCCCAGTACATCCCTGAATGACGTGGCTGCACCACAGAGGAGGCTTCTTGGCAAAGCATTAACTCAGAGACCAGCACTGTACTTCTTGTTCTTTTCAAGTCCTTAAGAACAGGGCTGTTCTTCGGACTCCTGCAATTTTCACACTGCCACTAACTGCCAAACAACATCAGCCTCACTCTGTGAGCTGGAGAAGGACCCTCTCCTCCTATCACAGAGCATTAGGCCTTAGGATGTTCCTGTGACAGCCACAGGGTTTGTCCCTCTAAACAGAGTGAGGAAAGAGACACCATAGCCTCACACAGAGTTTCCACACAATCTAACAGAAACCCACAACCCATGGGGATGGGGTAGGATGGGGGCTGGAGAAAGGATATATCATCATGCCCACTGGAGAGCCCCAACGAGACACGCAGAATTGCGCATTCCATTCTCAGCCCAGATCTTCAGGCTGGTCTCTTTAGTCTTGCCTTAACCATGGCTTCCTACTTCCAAGAAAAAAATATGGATAAAAAATACCAAAGACACAACAGGCTCTTATTAAACAACTGTCTTATGGTTAAGTGTAAATTAAATAATAGAACACATGGGATGAATTTTTCTTAAAATACATGGGGGGGTTACAATTACCTTCTCCTGCAAAATACATTTTGAATTTTTTTTTTTTTTGCCATGGTCCAAATATTTGCAACAGAGCAAAGGTCTCAAAACATATTTTAAAGCTTTTAAGAAACTCAAAACTGGACTTGGCTCTGGCACCCTGATATTTATGATTCCGTTACTGTTCTTTACACCATGTCATTGAGGTGACATTCAAAAGAGCCTCGCTCACTACAAGTTTTTATGTAATTGAATTCATTCTTTCATTTTAACAAATTTTTACTGATCATCTACTAAGGGACAGCTACTATATGCTAAGCTTTTTTTCCCCAGATGTATCAGATGGCTGCATTCTAACAGTAGTTTGATATTGGAATTACCTCTGAAAAGAATAAGTCCAAAAGATATTCATTAAATACTGGACTAAATTTCATGGCAGTGGAGTTTGGGTTGTTTTGAGAAACTTTTAGCACATTTAGTAAAAAAAAAAAATGCCAGATTACAGGTAAGGAAATAGCCAATATTCATTTTCTTGCTTTTTAACTGTAAATACCACTGTGAGCTATGACAAGTAAGCAGGTAACTCTCTGTGGTACACACAAAGTTGCACCACTAAACCCCCTTCGAGAAAATGCTGCAGGGAGTGTGGGGAGCTGACAGCCTTCCACTATGGGGCCCTTGGGGACAAGCTTCAGTGTCAAAACCAAGGTCTCATTGTGCTCCAGGGTCACTTGGCCAACAACTAAGCAAGACAGCGACACAAGGGCCTGAACCAGTGGGGCCCAGGCCAATGCAGGGCTCCTCTAACAAGAAATCTCTGCTCCAGAGCTTCCTGTTGGGTTGACAGAGACCTTGTCAGGCGTACAGCACAGTCTGATGGGTCCCCTCGCCCACTCCTGCCTCTGTCCTTTCTTTTCCCAGGTGTGACTCAGAGTTGGCCTCCTGGAGAGCCAGAACCCAACCTGCGGCACTTCCTGACAACAAAGGGACTGATAGGGAAGGTCAAAACTCTAATGAAAGTCTTCATTTAAGAACATGTCATTCCCTGCACTGTAAGTACTACTTTTCTATGTTGGAAAATGAACAATAGATATCTAGGCATCTGCTACCTGTTTGACAGGTTTCTTTCTTTTTCATTTCTCTGACATGGAAATTTTAGGACAGGCATTCCAAAAATTCAGCACTAAAATAACCCAACAACAATGACCACATGGGCATCTTAATAGAGCATAAGAATCAGATAAACCTCTGTATTATTTCCCACATTTTATGGTTTACAGAAGAAAGAGGGAAAGAGAAGGGAGGAGGTGAGGGGGAGGGAAGGAACACACAGGTGGCAAGGGATACAAATAACCTGTATTTTTCTCCTTAATTCAACCACCAACTATGGCAGTCAAATCAACTATTTTTCCATAATTTCTGAAAAGTGAAAAGTCTGCACCCTAACTGTAAAATTTGGCAAAATAGTTAAACCTTTTGGTCTTCCTAGAACAGGTATTTTATACATGCAAGATTTATTAAAATATTAAACATGAGATTAAGGCTCTTAAAATTGTCCTTTAATGCCATCTTGAAGTCATGAAACATATACTGATCACATTTATATAATTTCGTATTTTTTGTTTGGATTCTCCAGGTATAGTAGCAGTTTGTGAAAGTCCATCTCATTGATAGCGTTATGCACGAGACTTCCTTATCCACATGCAAATGATAAAAACAATCAGTAACTAATATCTCTTTCCTGCTTGCTCTTTTCTTTCCCCTTACATCAGTGATTTTTCTTAACCTCTGCACATTAGAATCACCTTGCGGGGTGGGGAGGCATCTTTTAAAAATACATAGGTACCTTACAAACACTTGAATAGACATTTCTCTAGAAAAGATATATAAATGACTAATAATATATGAATAGTCATTAGTCATTAGGGAAATGAAAATGAAAACTACAGTGAAGTATCACTGTACAACTTTATATCTGTAGAATATCTGTAATTTTTTAAAATGAAAATAACAAGTGTTGGTAAAGACGTGGAGATACTGGAACCCTGGTACATTGCTGGTAAATTGCAATACGGTTCGATGCCATGGATAACAGTTCTCAGGTTCCTCAAAAAGTTAAGCATAGAATTATGACATGATTTAGCAGTTCCACTCTTAGGTATATAAGCAAAAGAACTAAAAACAGGTATTCAAACAAATGCATGTACATACATGTTCATAAAAGTACTATTCACAATACCAAAATGGTGGAAAATTAACAGATGAATAAATATGCATACAAGAGAATATTATTTAGCCATAAAAAAGAATGAAGTACTAATACATGCTACAAAATAGATGAACCTCAAAAACTTTGTTAAGCAAAACTAGCTGGACACAAAAAGCCATACATTGTATGATTCTATTTATACACAATAGCTAAATCCACAGACACAGAACATACACTGATGGTTCCCAGGGACTAGGGAGAGGAAGAGAATGGAAAGCAGCTAATGGGAATGGGGTTTTCTTCAGGGGAGGCAGTGGTTACACAGCATTGTTAATATACTAAGGGCATTGAATTGCTCATTTGAATGGTTAATTTTATGTTATGTGAATTCCACCCTACTTTTAAAAAATGTAAAATATATATATGGACCTGGTCACTTCCCTGGATTGAGCAAATAAGAATATCTTGAAGGCCAGGATTCAGTAGTTCCCCTAAGTGATTTTATTGGATAGCAAGGGTTGAACTTGGACCTGTAATTATATTTTTATTAAAATGATTAGCTAGATAGTAAAAATCTCAATAATTTGGTCTTTGAAAGTTACTTGTCTTGGTTATCTATTCAGAAAATTAACAGAGCATCTACAACATGTATTGCACCATCAGGTACTTTGCACATATATTTAAAAAGAAAAGCAAGGAAATTCATTTTTAGTGGGAGCCCTTAGCAAGCACAAGAGCTTTGTCAGACATTCTCTCAATGACTCCCATAGTTCTCAGGGAGGTAGACACTGGACTCTACACCCGTCAGGAAAAGGAGGCTCAATGGAGTTACACCATTTGGTTAGGGTTAACCATCCGCTGGGGTCAAAGCCAGTTTCATGTTCAGCTTGGAAGTGTGTAACTGGCATCCTGAGATCCCTGACATGAAGGAGGTATCAGCCTCCCTGGGGAGCTGGGCAAATCCACACTAAGTGGGGGTGACAGCAGAAGCTTTGGATAAATGTAGACCTGGATCTAAGCCCCAGCTCTGCCACTACTTTATCAGCCGCATGGCAGGAGGTGGCTAAGTAACGGTTTCCTCATCTGCACAAGGCAGGATCCTCCCTCCCAGTTACTGAAAGGATCATGTGAGGTAATGTCTGCAAAGCATTTTGGCATAGTGCACGCCCCAAATAAGCAGTCAACAAATGATGCCTCTTCTTTTGTTTTTACCTTATTTTTACTAACACTGCATGAGCACTGCTCTAGGGAAGGAGGCATTCTGCCCCCTAGCCACCCCTTTCTGCATGGGGCATAAATGCCCCCAGTCCCGGAACCCCCCTATCCCACTTCAACTCCGCTGTGCGGCCTGATACTATTGTTCTCTCCTATTGTTCTGTCCAAATGCTAATTTTTGAAAAACTTAAAAAAAAATTTAAATAGCAGAATTTATTGGCACAAGTTGATCAGAAATTCAACAGACATAGAAACTAAAGAAATGCATCTATTTTAGGGATAAACAAGCTAATTCTAGTCTAATTTTGCTCATTCTTATAAGCACACTTTTTTGGTAATGTGAACAGATAAGTTTTACTGTAGAACTCAATTTTTTTCATTGAAGTTTCTTTCTTTCTTTCTTTCTTTTTTTTTTAAGATGTGCTAAAGGACACCTTCCAAGAAGCAAAAGGTGTAATTATATATTGAGCCTCCCCTGTATGGCCTGACAGAAGTCTACCATCACTTAAGGAGCCACTACAGCATATACTTAATGTCAGCTTGATCAAAAAAAACACTTTCACAGGTTCTCTTTGATTGACACATCTGAAATGACATCAGTTTCCAGCTTTCAAACCTACTGTTATTAGGTCTCTGTTGCTATTTATGTTAGAAATATGTGCATGTGTGTCAAAACAATATATCAACTTTGCTGATTGGCTGCATCTCAATTCTGTTGCCCAGGGCAACAGAACAATTGCTTTTAATCTTTCCTAAATCGCTTCTTGTTGTCTTCCCCCCTACCTAAATACTTGGAGTTTTCAGGGATGTTTTTTTCACTCTGAAGCAAAAATAAAGAAATTGTATGTAGGGAGAAAACAAATACATATTGTCTGTACATGTTAAAAGGAAAATTCAATTCAAAAGGCATCCTCGGTACATGTGCTACTTTGTATTGGCACCTGTCATAGGCGCCGTGATAGAGCTGATTCTTGAGGCTGAGTTTATGAGGAGAAGACCATCTCCACTCCTAAATGATGCAGCACCCAACCATTTATTCTTCAGGGGTGAAGTCTTCTGTCTTCTTGGCAAAAAAAAAGGCAAATTCAGAGATTCTTCTTTGAAAGGTAGGAATGATTAAAAGAGAAAATAACATCTTCAGGGCTTTGTACAATCTTTCCCTCCTCACTGGGTCATGAGCAAGTCCTTATTGATTATGAATCTCCACCCCAGTCTTTGGACACTTGAAAGATTAAGAAACCTGACCTGCATGCTCACGTATGTACATGGTATGCCTATAAATTAACCAGACAGGTTTCTTTGTATAGTCTGTCTTATTTTATGCTAATAGCTCTCAAACTTCTCTAGGGCACTTGTTGGAAATTTCCTGGATGATACCCTCAGATTTTGATTCCTTAGGCTTGGGTTGGGGCCCAAGAATTTGCAACTGAAATGATGACTTGGAGGCAGGTAAGCCAAGGTCCACATATTTAAAAAAAATACTGCTTTGTATGTGCTTTTCAAATGCTACCTTCTTCCCTGAAACAGCAAGGCTCCCATTATGGATGGTTCTTGCGCATCCCTTAGTCCTTAAACTTGACCCCTTCCCTGCAAAATAAATCAATCAATTAATTATACACTAAATTTCCCCAAATGTGTCCTACTTGATGTCGTCTTCCATCAGCTTTATTAAAATTTAAGACTTTAAGAGAATGTAAGTATTCTTAGAAGTTGTAACAACCTCAGTGATTTACTGCCTCTCTCAAATGGATTGCTGGTTTTGGTGTGATGAGTGGGGAAGAGAAAAAAATGAGAAAACTGGATATTAATGGTATGGGTTGAATCGTGTGCCCCCAACCCCATTCACATGTTGAAGCCCTAATCCCAGTACCTCAGAGGGCCACTGCTGATATAATTCATTGAGGTGGCTTCAACAGGGTGGTCGTATGAGAAGAAGAAAGACACACACAGAGGGAGGATGATGTGAAAACATAGGAAGAACATCATCTATAAACCAGAAGTGTGATCCAATAAATTTCTGTTGTTTAAGTCACACAGTTCATGGTACTTTGTTAATAGGAGCCCTAGAAAACTAACCTACCTGAGCTAAAGAGTCAGCAGAGGAAGAAATAGCCAAAATTTAGTGTCTCCAAATACAAATTCTCCCTATTTATGTTTTTGCCTCCATGTGTAGCTGTCTTGCTTAAAAGAGTAAAACCAAGTTTGTATTCCTGGTTAAAGTTGATCCTATAATCCTGGAAATGGGGAGGGCCATTTTATCTAGATGCAATCCTAAAACCAAAATTTTATAAGTTATACATGTTCTAGAGGTTGATCACTGCCCAGCCACACCACCCAAAGCAGTGGTTTCAGATACTGGCAGCAAGAGACTCCTATAAAAAAATAAAATAAAACAAGTTGTTTAAAATTTAGTGAAGGGATGTAAAGGAGAAATAATTGCATCCACTCGCTGTGGGAACCAGCTTCTCATGGCAAACATTTCATTTCAGCAAACAGTTAAAGAAATCACTTGGAAGTTCTCAGAGTAGCTCCAAGGGAATCAAATTTCTATGAAATTGTTGTTGGCCTTGCCAAGTCTGTCTTTAATGTTGTCTCACCACTGCTTCTACTTTCTGCCCAAAGACGTCTGTTATGGTACAACACTTGGCCAAGAGCTGATACGATCTCAGTCACCAAGCTCGGACTGCAGTCTATCTGCATAAACCTGCAGACAGAGGGTTTCAGGAAAAGTTGACTGAGGGGAAGGAGGGGAGCAACAAGAAAACAGGGGATTGAATTATAGACTTAAAAACAAAAGATGGTGTGAAGTAAGCTATCACAAATTTCACCAGTGAAATAATCAATGTGCAAAGCTCCTTATCTACGACAAAACAAGGCAAAAGCACCACTGTAGTAGACTTTAAGCAACCTAGGAAAAAGAAGAAAACAATATAATCAGACCAACATGCAAAGAGCAACAATTAAAATGTAATACCACCATGTTCTTCATTTATAAAGTGAAAAGTTGAATGGCATAGAGGACCAGTTATATATGCAAAAGAGTAGTAAAAAATGGCAAGCTTGGAAAAGAAAAAGAGAATTTGTCTCATAAAAAGAAGGAAGTGATGAGAGATGAGAAATGCACTGGAACATCTGTTTAATTTCATAAATGTAAAGCAGTTTACAGCCTTTTTATTACACCTCCAGATGTAATTTGGTGTTTGAGGGTCAAGAAAACAAGTGAGTTTCTATGTTCAATACGTTTACACCATTGACTTTACATATATTTATTCCAGCAAGAGAATAATGAAGCCTAGTATTTAAATTTTGTCCACTACTGAAATGCAAAAGAGTAAAACAGAATTTAACCCTTTCCCACTACTGAATTAATCTTAACCAGCTAAATAGGAGTCTTTTCCCCTTTTCAGTAACTACCTTAAAAAATGAAAATGGAAACACAAAAGAACACCTGGAGGCAATTCCTGTTACAATCAATTTTATTTTGTTGCTCATTATGACTTATTGTAGAACAAGAGCTAAAATGACTTTTTGTGAAAATGAGAAGCCAGCTTCATCTTTCCAATTCTTTGACTTTATTCCTTTTTTTCTACCTGTCAGTCTCCTTCTAGTTCTTCCTCTTTCTCTCTCTTATTTGATCACTTTTGGATTTTAAATTTACCCAAGTTCCCAACATCATGAGAGACAGAGAGACAGCAGAGGCCCGTTCTGAGGATTAAAGCAGACGATGAGGCGTAGCACGCAGTACAATGCTTGTACAGCAGGCAGCTCTCAAGAGTTATCATTATTCTTTGGAGTTATGCTCCTCCAATTTCTTTCCTCCAATTCTCAAGCTCATCTCCTCAGATTCAGGTTTTATGATGACTGCCTGAGGTTTGTCTGGAAGGAGAGGATTTCAAGTCAGTCAGATGCCCAGGGAAGACTGCTTGGGTGATCAGAAATCTCAAACACGTAGAAAAGCCAGTTCAATGGTATGCTTCCTTTGGGGGGAGGAGGGCAGAGAGGAGGCCGAGTGAAGATTTACACAGACAGAGATGGTAACCAGCTATGAAAACATAAAACAAAACCTAACCAAAAGTAGCATGGATGACCAGGGGCAGGTGTGCAAGTGAGGAACTGACATCAGGACCCCCTGGTCAGGAAGAGACCCCGGAGAGTCTGATGGGCTGGGACATGGCCATTCCCTTGAGTGGAAGAGGTCAAGGAGGCTAAGTTGTAAGGTAAAAATAGGCTACCAATGAAGCCTATTTTGAAAGGGGGAGTGTGCCGAAACAGGTTCACTCCAAATGCCACCTTTAAAGGGGTAAATCAAGGCTTCTGTGGCCACCTGCCCTGGGCACAGAGGTCTATGCTCATTTCCACTACTCACCGCATGTCTGCTTCTGTGGAGGCGAAGGCTTGGGCATGCTCCAGCCCCATGTTCTTCAACTCTACACTAAGCAGGAACACTGCTGCACGATGAAGCAGAGACTTCTGGAGGCAGATGGAGACCAAGGGTCCCGAGTCCACCTCCCAATACCCCATGGCCTAGACCACGACCACTTTCCTCATTAAGGGCTCATGGTGTCTGCTCATGACTGACTCCTTCCTGATGGGTGTTCAATAAACGTTTAGATGTGTAAAGAAGTAAGCATTCACAAAGTCCATTACAGTAATCCTTTCTTGACCTTTTTCCTCTCCCTTCTTTAGACAAAAATTTAACACAACCTCCAAAACCTTCTAAGTTTCAGCTGAAGAAAAGATGAGCTCTTTCTAGACTCCCCTTTGGAGTCCTAGAGAGGAAGGTGGTACAGGTGAGTGAGTGGAATGAGCAGACACTTCGATGTGCATCGAATTAGGGTTCAAATCCTAGATCCACTTTTTGGAACTTCTCTGAGCTTTGCATTTTTTTACTGACAAAATGGAAATAAAAACTTCCAAGACATCACTCTGGGGGCTAACGGAGACAGGCTGAAATCCTTGGCGCAGTCCCTGAAGCACAGGAAGTACTAAGTAAATATAACTCTCACCCCTTAATGGCTCTGGTATTTAATCATTTCACACTCTCTCCAATATTGATTGCCCCTATTCTTACAGATTAGAAAATGCAAGAAAAGAAGAAATTAAGTAAATTGCTCAAATTGACACATTTCATGATAAAGCCTTAGGGAAGGAAAAAGGTGAGGCTAATAAAATATATTAGCCTGTTGAAGTTCATGTCATCTGTTATAAATAAATAGGTTTAATTGAGGGACAAATAGGCTTGCACCAGAAAAACAGAACCAGTATTACATGGACATGAAACAACAAGAATAACCAAATAGGCTACTTTAAAGTAAATGTAGACATTGATCTTACACCTTTCAAAAAATTAACCAAAAATGAGTCATAGATCTAAATGTAAATTGTTAAAGTATAAAATTTCTAGAAGACAACATATAAGAAAAATCCAGGTGACTTTGGGTATAGCAATGAGTTTTCAGGTACAACAGAAAAAACACAATAAATGGAAGAAAAAATGGTAAGTTGGATTTCATTAAAATTTAAAACTTCTGCTCTGCAAAAGACACTGCTAAAAAAAATAAATAAAAGACAAGCCAAAGACTCAGAGACAATATTTGCAAAACACATAGCTGATAAAGGATTTGTATCCAAAATACACACAGAACTTTTACAACTCAACAGTAAGAAAACAAACATTACAATTACAAATGGGCAGAAGATCTGAAAAAACACCTCACCAAAGAAGATATACAGATGGCAAATAAGCATGTGAAAAGATACTCAACATCACAGCCTGTTAGGGAAATGCAAAGTAAAACACAAGATCCCACCACACACCCACTGGAACGGAAAACCCACAACAGGTCATCACCTAAAGCTGGTAAGGATGTGGAGCAACAGTACAGCCACTTTAGAAGAGAGTTTGGCAGTTCCTTATAAAAACTAAACTTAGTCTTATATGATCCAGCAATCACACCCCTAGGTATTCACCAAATGAGTTAATAACTTACATTCACATAGAAACTTGTGCATGGATATTCTTGGCAGTTTTATTCATAATTGCCAAAACTTTAAGGCAACATAAATGTCTTTTAATAGGTGACTGAATAAACAAACTGGTATTTCTATATATTAAAATATTAGTGAGCAATAAAAAAGAATCCTCTGTCAAAGTAATTGGAAAGAAAGACATGAGAGAACCTTAAATGCACATTGCTAAGTGGAGGAAGCCAACCTAAAAAGGCTATATACTGAATGATTCCGACTATGTAACATTCTAGAAAAGGAAACTTACAGACACTGAAAGAAATCAGTGGTTTACATGATTTGGGAGGGTGGGCAGGATAAAGAGGTGGGGCACAGGGGACATCTAAGATGGTGAAACTACTCTGTATGATTCTGTAACGATGGATACCTGACATTATGCTTTTGGCAAAACTCATAAAATGATTCAACACAGAGTGAAGCACAATGTAAACTATGAACTTTAGTTCACGATACCTTGTACCTTGTAACAAATGTACCACACCCATGCAAGACATTAATAACAGGGTAAACTGAGGGAGTGGAGAGGAGTTATTTGGGAGTTATATAGGAGTTCTCCATACTTGCTGCTGAATTTTTCTGTAAGCCTAAAACTACACCCCCTCCCCAATAAGGCCTATTAATGTACAAAGAGAACTAAAGATAACCAACTGGAGCCTATAAAATCTAATGATTTATCTGTTTTGCCCAATTTTGATCATTCTGCATGATTTTCCTTTGACCTAAAGCCTCTGTGTTTCTATTTACACAACCCCCAACCTACACAAATGAGGCCACACAGCTTTGCATCTTTCCCTTATTATTTTTAACTTAACATTCATTAACTAAGCAATAACTTTGATCATTGTTGGAGCTATGGAAAGAGGAATAAGATCGGACTTGCGAATCACACTGTCTAGCAACAGAGGCATGTCAACTACAGTGGAACAAGACATTTAGTGTCATAAATAAAGTAAGAAAAATCTCTTAGAGCCATGATAACCCAGTATTTTAAACTCTACAGGGCATTATTAAGCTATATTAAAGATCACATTGTCTGCGGTTTTTAGAACTCCCCTAGCTTGCTTTTTGCCACTGTCTCACAGTTAAAATTCCTTTTCAACCTTTCCCGCCTATTCATATTCTTGTCATTTGTCACTTCCTCAAGAATGCTAAATCTCTCTTTTTTAAATTGTTGTTCTTGTAAAGTTTTCTTTTACTCCCATCCAAGCCCACCACCCAGTCCTCCCCACCTCCCTCCCATTTCCACCCCCTAGTTTTTGTGCATGTGACCTTTATACTTGTTCCTGTAAACCCTTCCCTTTTCCCATGAAATTCCCTCCTCTCTCCCCTCTGATCACTGTCAGCCTGCTCTCAATTTCAGTGTCTTTGGTTATATTTTGCTTGTTTGTTTGTTTTGTTGTTTAGGTTCCTGTTAAAGGTGAAATCGTATAGTATTTGTCAAGATTGCTAACTCTTGATGACTTTCCAATTTAGTCACTCTGCTAGGCCAAAGTATGTGTGTTCATCCAACACAATCACTGTGATTTTTCCACAAGATTGAGAAAGAGGGGTGGGGGGGATGAGCTTTACTAAAGGTACAGCGTCATTAGCAGCGGGGTAGGGGTGTTACCAACATGCGACCTCAATGACATATGACAAAAGGAGAGAGCTGGGGTCAAAAGTGAAATGGTGTGGAGTTTAGAGTTTAGAGTTCAGCCCTTCCCTTCCCACCACACACCCCACATCAGGGTCCCAGTTCCCTGTATGAGGCTAAGAGAGAGCTTTGAACAGTGAGCATCTGGTCATAAGCCCCCCACGCCGGGTCTTCCCTCTGGTAGCAGACAAGAGGGAGATCACGTGCTGTTTCCCACGTTGCCAAGGACAGGCCACATTAAACATTCTTGACCTTGGAGACAGCCAGTCACCAACTACCTGCCACTAAACCCCTGCCTACCTCTCTCTGTTTACCTCCGACAATGCGCACTCCCCCTTCACATTCTAGCGATACCGTGAGGGGGGCTGCTCCTCACATCCACACTGCGGTTGCCTTTCTGCCTCCGCTCAGGCTTCTCCCTCCCTTCTGAAATCATCTGCTTCAATGTCTACTCCTTTCTCCAGGCTCCTGTCTCCAGAGGCCTTTCCTCAGCCAGTCTCCATTCCCACATATCCTTCCTCTACATTTTCTTTGTATTGAATTAACCTGTGTCTAGTCTAAGGCCATACCACCCTAAACGCACCCAATCTCGTCTGAATTAACCTGTGTCTCATTCTGATCCTCCACTAGACTGAGCAACTTAAAGTGAGAGGAATTACAGAGTCTGGAATTTTGTAAGCAACCGTATGCTCCTACCACTGCCTCCCTCCTTTACCGTGTAGATGGGTATAACGTAGTGTATGTTAAAAGTAAAAAACTTGGAGCTACACCGCCTCAGTTTGAATCCTGACTGCCATTTACTAGTCATTTACTCTGAATCTGGGGGCTATGCTTAATGTTATTGTCTCTCAGTTTTCTCAGACATGAAATGGGGAATAATACTTACCTTACAGATTTGTTGTGAGATTCGACTGACTAGATAGAGCATAGGTAGACATTTTGACTGACACCTGACATGTTGTAAGTGCTGGTTAACTGTTAACAATCATCATGGTCATCATCATTGTTGCCATTACCAGATTTGTGGTCTTGACAGTGGGTGCTTGGTGCCCCTACCACGCCTCTCTCAGGACTACCATGGCACTTGTTTGGATTTATCGAATTTCCAGGTTATTCAGCTTAAACAGTTAATACTGACCTTTTGTGTTCAGGTCCTACTGCCGTACAGAGGGGGTTCTGGCATTTTAAATAAAAGGAACAACTGATCGACAACATCCTGGATGAAAACCACAAACTCTCCTCTCAAAGCATTTGTAAATTAAGAAGAACTACTTATTTGTTAGGGGGAAAAACACCATGAAATAAAGAGAATAAAGAAAGAAAACTGTGGTATTATTGGTAATATCCTTGGAAAGATAAATGTTTCCTAAAAGAACAATTAGTAAGGCTGTTAATTTTAGCAGATTATGTTCAAAATGCTGAATTTCTTTAGAATGATACATTTGTTGAGAAGAAAAGTGCTAAGGGGAAGAAAACAAAACTTAAAAAAAAAAAAGCTAGCCAGGGAACTGCAAGAAACTCAAGCCAATATGTAGCTTGCATCTGCTGGCAATACCCTCATCAAAGGAGGAAATAAGATACAAAACTGAAATTGCTATTCAAAGAAACTAGATAAACAAAATAACCCATTCAATATAACAGATGGCTGTACAATAGTGTGCGCCATGACTAAAATATCTGACCCACCCACCTACCCACTGGTAGCGCTACCAAAAATATCAATTTAAACTGGGCAACCTGAAATATACAGAATAAAACTGGCTATAACTATAATGTCAGCAAAATATATTCATGCTGTAAAGAATGGAAATATTCAAAAGACATCATCTAAAAAATGTACTTCTTAATGCTATATTCTCTCTGCTTGGCCCAGGTACACATTCTGTCCTTGTGAGAGTTTTATCTCTCATTCAGTTAATCAGTTCCATAGTTCTAATAAGATAATCAAAGCTATGCTCAATCTTGTTCACATCAAGAGATATTTATGTTACCTCTGCTGTGTTCCAAGCCCTGTGGTAGTTGCTGGAGGTACTGAGGTGAATGCGAGATTGTCCCAGATCTTGAAGTTTATGCCTCAGTGCTATTTATCTACATAGTAAACCGAAGCATCACTTTGGATATATTTAAGTCTTTGTAAATCTGGAATTGCTAAGTTGATCGTTTGTATTGATTCATTTGATGAAAAATTATGGTCAGAACTTTCTAGACTGCGTACTTCCATGCTGGCCCCCTAGTTTAAGGTTGCCATGTTTGGTCTAAAAGATTTGGAATAATGCAAAAGAAACTTTATCAATTTGCAACTCAAATCTAATCAATAAGAAAGTTACTTATTATTTTTCATGCCTTCATGTATGAAACTGAATATTTGAGTGGTGACTTTTTACATCCAATAGTAGCTTCCATGGGTACAGCAAATACTGCCAGGGCCAAACAGTGTGGTACTTCAGGAAAAAATAATATGCAAAGCACAAAAAAAAGTGTCAAAAAAATTAATCCCCACATTTCCCTGTTGTCCCATTTCCTGATTAACTTCTGATGGGCCTCTGAGCCAGTGACTTCAAATGTTCAAACAAAAAGGACTTTAAAACGAGGCGAACTTTCATTGCACAGGATTTCTGACAGCTTGTTCCTGAGCAAAGCAACTGGTGTCCCCGGGGACTCATTCAACATTCATTCGAATCATGGAGAAAGAGACCTGGTTTGGAAGATGTTTTTCTGGAGGACAGAGGGGGACTTTGATCCTAGCTCAGATAACAGCTGCCCTCCACGGGAGGGTTTTCTGGTCTCTCTATCCTTCAGGCCAGGTAAGTCTCTGGGGAGGTGTCTAGTTGACCTCAAAGCTCAGCCAAGCAACTGATACCTGAGGGAGGGTCTTTGAGTGGGCAAGGGAGCCTGGCATCGAGTGTTATCATTCTGTCAGTCTCGCTCCTGGCTAGACACAGAGCACACAGGAAAGAGACTCCTAAAGGGAATCAAGTCTCACCTTGATTTTTCCCCCATTGTAAAATTAAAGGAAGGCAGGAAGCCAAAATACCATGATAGATTTTAGCCTCTCCCATTGTGTTTTCTCACTATTCTGGAGTTGGAACAAAGTGTTTCCTTTGAAATTCCTGACCTCTGGCTTTTAAATACAAAAGCAAGGTGACTATGTATAATTAATACCTTAGAAGAAAATAAATGTATCATAGAGTTAATAGAGTAGGCATGGAAGAATGCAAGACTACATCACCTTGTGGAGAACCATTTTTCTTTTAGAATGGGGGCATTTGCAAAAGAATTGAAGTATCCCCTTTAAAATGTAAGGAGTTAGTCTAAATATTGAGTCTTTGAGGTAAAATCATGTCTTTGTTATTTTTTTGTATCTATGAATGGAACATCAAGGGAATTGCTACAGTTACAAAGATAGTTTAAAATTGTAATGATAATTTGCTTGAAAAGGTGAGTATCAGATCTCCAGACATCACAAAATTATCCTGCCATTCATAATTAGGTAAGACTTTACTTATCCTTCACTCAGGTACTCATTTAATAAATATTGATTGGGCATTTATTCTGTGCAAGGCACTGTAGGGAATAAAGATACCAAAGACAGTCCCTGTAGCTAGTGTGGGATTAAGACCGTATGTGGTAGGACAGGACAAATGCCATAGAGATGACATGGTCCCAGGGACTTAGCAGATCTGTCAACGACCGACAGGTCCATGCACAGCTTTGGCTCCAAGGACTACTTTAATTAATACCTATTTCAGGATGGCAAGATATTTAGCCAATCTCCTCCCCTGTCACACAGGGGAAAGTGGGCTGCTATCACCCCACAGAGAGAGGACAGCACCCCTCCACAGATTTATAACAGCAAGTGAAGGCAATTTGCCTGCCTCTCTCCTCTCTCCTTCCAACCCTTATCCTCGGATGCGAAGTGTGGCCTTGGCTGCAGTGAGGACAGCTGAGACAAGAGGGGCAAAAACAGCGCTTTCCAGTCTTCTTCAAGCCGCCTTCCATTCTTGGGCAGACCTCCCCCTGGCACCACCCAGCGCCTGAGGGGAGGTCTGGTGTCACAAAGGGCCTCTTGAGCCAAGGCTCCGCAAGGACAGCCGTGAGTCAGAGGCTTAATGGCGGGGAGAGAGGCAATGCTCGTTCTCTCCCTCAAGGAAGGCACCTTCCTGTGAATGCTCCAAGGCTAAAAAAAAGTTATTAATAAAAAATATTGACAAACATTCAGCAGGAGTGTGTGTAAAACACATAAATGTGTAGAAAGCACAAACTCCAAGTCATGGTTTTTGTTCTAACTCAGTGAGTCCAGGAGACAAGTTCCACACCGTGTGCTGGACACCTGGTCGGTGATTCCGTTTGCTTTAGAGGAGCTTTTCAATTCTGAAAATGACAAGACCAGCAGAAAAGACACACGTTTTTACTCTAGCATTTACACTGATTAAACCCAGATGGGTCCCTTCTTTCTCCTTTTTTAAAAAATTCTTTTTAACACTTCAGATTGCCCGTGATAGGATTCAATTGGGAAATCTACTTTCTGCCTTGACTTGGTCATCCCTATGACTGCACTTGGATTCCTTAAACATTTTTTTATTTTTATCCTTTTGTGAGGGTTTTACATTTTCTCCTCCTTTCTATTATAATTTTACTGGACACTTTCAGTGTGAATATCTTTTAAAATCATTCTTACAAAAAAGCATCACAGTGCTTTTTTTCACATATGTCCATCTACCTAAATCTAGATAACTACATGTATATACAAGGTCTGCCCAGGAGGTATCCAGCCATATAATATGAAAAACAGAGACATTTATTGGAGAAGATACAAGATACAAGAAACATTGTACATAGGACAACGATGCCTCAGTCCCCACTATGCACCTTGGGACCTCACACAGTTCTCCCAGTCGCCATCAGCTGCCCCGTCATATTTTCCTAAATCTCATCGATGGTCTGAAATCTCTTCCCTTTCAAAGGTGATTTTAGTTTTGGTAAAAGCCAGAAGTCACAGGGCACCAAATCTGGGCTGTAGGGGCGCTGAGTCACCTGGGTGTTTCGATGTTTCACCAAAACACTCTGCAGGAGACTTGATACATGAGTAGGCACATTGTCATGACAAACCTGCCAATCACCAGTTGCCCAAAGCTGCAGCCTTCTGAATTATGCAATTAGTTTCTGCAGAGGAATGTTCAAGCTTAACACAAAATTTGATGCACATTTGTTGCCCAACTTGCTCAGTCATTTTGAATGCAATGGCCACACAGTACATATGCTCACTCAACAGTGTCTACCATCCCCACTGACTAGTATAGTGAAGTCACCATTGTTCACACATGTGCATTCCAGTCCACTCTCCTTGTCAGCCAGGTTACATCGATGTCATGCAAACCATTCTTGTTACATTAACAATGGTTGGATTTTTCCAGACAGACCTCATGTACATACATATCATATAGCCATAGAAGCCTTGCAAGTCCTATCCCAATCCTGCCCTCACCAGGTTAACATCATTATAAATACAAAACATTTTTTATTCCTTTGATATTTTTACCACATCACACATTGCTGGGTTCATAGAAGAAATTCCATAATGAAGATGAATATTTTTCAAATAATTTGAACACCATAAATTCGGATATAATAAAAAACTACATCAAGCATAACTTACCCTTACTTTCTGGATGCGTGCTTTTGCTAGCCTTAGTCTAGTTGTTTGAATCACAAAAGTGTTTAAAGTTTGGATGAATGAGAATTTACTCCATCTTCTTTCCTAGCTAATGTAATAACCAAATCTTTATAGAATAAACAATTGAGTGTTTTTGTGAAATAGGAGATTTGTAAGCCAGTACATTCAGAGTATTCAGAAACCAGCTATCTGGCACAAATTGAGAGCCACTGGCCAATGAATAACAAAATGTCTCAAAATCCTTGCACTAAAATGCACACATAGGAAAACCCATCTCTTAGAATTCTGTGTTCTAAACCTACAACAGATTATAACCAGAAAATTAAAATGAGGGAGAGAAAGGGCTACAGGCAAACCTATCAGCTATTGCAAGAAATGACAGCTGTTAGCCAGGGAGGAGACATAAAATTAAAAACAGCACTTCTAAGACCTCAAAAGGAAAAATTATCTAGAACCAGTAAAGATGGGGGGGACTCCAATAAGCTGTACCTTAACTTGTCTGTGAACATTGCTGAATTATTCTATACAGGTAGTATGTAGCATATACAGTATAGTCATTATTTACATTAATGAACACTTTTTAATTAAAATTATGTTTATTATATTCTAAATAAAAATAAAAGGAATGGTATAAAACATTTTAGAATTTTTCCAAAATTAGTAATTTCAAAAACTGCTTAAATCTTATCTACCCAAGATATCCAGAATAACCCATTCTTAAGCCTTTATTCCATTTGAATAAATGTTAGTGAAATGTACCATTCATTCAATAACTGTGTAAATGCTATGCATGCCACCCTCTATGCTAGAGCCTATTGGATAATCATTATTATCCCCACTGTACAGATGAGGAAACCAAAGCCCAGAAAGGTCAGGGAAATCAACCCAAGGTCACAAAGCTAGTAAGCAGCTAAGTAGAGATCTGATATGTCATACTTTCATTCATGTCATCGTTGAAAATTAAATGACTAAGAACTCATGAGTATTTATTAATAAATTGATTGTAGGGGTTCAACTTGAATATTTGCCTTCAATTCACAAATCTGTTTCACAATTGAGTTTCTTTTCACAGTGAAAAAAACATTTGAAATAATTGCTTCACCAAGATAACCTCAGTCAAAGCAGAATCATCCAGGATGCAATGTTTCTTATACAATGCCTTGCACATTTGCTGATAGAGGTCTAAGCATTTGTGAAGTAAACTGTTAGAAAAAAGCAGGTGAAGTTGCTGCTATTTCTCACAGGCAGTCAGGAGTTGAGCAGATTTTTAGTTAGGCTCTAATAGAGTCATAATTGTCTACAAACAGCAACGATTCTTCTAAAGGAAGACTCCAGCAATAAACTCAAACAACTACTAGCCCTAATACATTAAGGAAAAAAACCCCACAAATTTGGAGGCAATTCTAATTTTAAAAATAGATTAATATTAGCATTTTAAACTGTTAGTGTAATACTTAAACCACTAGAAATATCCCCAAGAGTTATTTATGTAAGGGCTTTGTTCTTGAAATTCATTACATTATTCCAATAAAGACTAAAGAGGTTATTGTCTCTAAATTATTTAGGTGTAGGAGTTAGGCTTCAGCCAGGTGTTTTGTTTATGCAGATGGCAAAATAAATTATTCAGAAATAGAGACAGGTAAAACAGATGGAAAAGCAGAGTAAACTAAGAAAGGCTTGGGCAGCTGCTTAACAGGCCCCCAGTAAAACACCCAGTTCCACGTCATGGTCCAAGCTGCCCAGTGAGGAAGAGTTCCAGGTCCGCACACTGCAGTCCACTTCTCCAAAACGCCTTCGGGACCTTGCACGTACTTCTGTGATGTTGTATTTAAAATATATCATAAAAAATTCTTCATGGAAACAAATATCTTAATGTAAATAGGAAAATATTCCTGAGGGCATTTTTCCTACCAGATCAGAGAGCGAATTGCATTTCCAAATCACTTGCTTCAAAAAAGCTTGAGCCTTTTTCAAAAGTATTCTTACAGCCCTGGCTGGTGTGGCTCAGTTCGTTGGGCTCTGTCCTGCAAACCAAAAAGTCACCAGTTCCATCCCTGGTCAGGGCACATGCCTGGGTTGCAGGTTCAGTCCCCAGTCAGGATGTAAATGAAAGACAACCAGTGGATGTTTCTCTCTAACAATGATGTTTCTCTCCCTCTCTTTCTCCTTCCCTTCCCCTCTCACTAAAATAAAAATAAAAATAAACTTTAAAAAAAGAGGGGGATTCTTACATTCTATGCAACAAGAACTATGTACATATACTATCTTCCACAACTGATGGAGTTGCTTTTAAGACCACCTTTTAACTGCTAACATCTATCTCAATTCACTGATTCACTGACTCAACCCCTATCCACAAAGCATGTGGAAAGATCTTTTTGATAAATTATGCACTAGCAGAGTTTTATAGTGGTGGGTTATTGTATAATGTGGTGATTGCTGAAGAAATTCTGGGAAGTAACCTGCTTACAGAAATGGACCATTAAGGGGAAAATGGCTCATTTAAATTGGCTCAGCTCATTTAATAATGCAAACAAATTAATGACTACCCACTTGAGGGAGGAGGTCAGTTCAGGCACAAGAAGAAATGCTGGAAGAACGCACAGCAGCATGCCCTGGAGTGAAGCACTCTAGCCTGGAGCCAGGAGACCTGGCTTCTAGTCTCAACTCTGCCTTAATCTGGCCTTGAGACCAGGGTGTGTTAACCTCTCTCAGCACTGGTGTTTTTAATGACTGAAGGAGGTCAGATCGTCCTGAAATCCTTTAAGGTCTTATACCCTACAAGTCTGTGTGAATTTGGAAAAAAAGATAGCAGTGAAAACAAATTAAATCCAAGGCCACACCTCCATAAATAAAAGCACTTAAAAAAGCATCTTGTCTGCATCTTGTACTTTCATTTTTAATCAAATTTGTAAGATTTAGAGCTATTATTTCAGAGGGCAACTTTTTAGAGATCAAAAGAGAAAGGCTATGATGTAAGCTAAAGATTCAATCTTCTGAATGATTTTTATGATTTGGATGTTTGTTGCTATGAAAACTAACCATCCAAAAAATGGACTGAATATTTGACTTTTGTTGCCTAAAAAACATGTTTGAACCAGTTTCCAAAACACATGTCTAAATTGTCACTGAAGCATTTCAAAGGTTGGATATTGAAGATGCTATCTTTATTGACATTGCCATTTTGTCTAAACTTCATCCTATCAATTACCATTAACCCGTGTCCTTGTCCTAACACTATCCAAACTAAATTTGCCTGACTTCATTCACTAAAAAAAAAAGTTTACTTTTCCCACGTGGCCAGATTGTGAAAGGGTCATCACCATTCTAGAGGAACTCACAGCCTAACAGGGGAGACAGAAAAGTAGGCAAATAATTACAATTCAATTGGATGGACTATGATTCTTGTTCTGCCTTCTCAGTGTTGGCCTTAGATCCATTTTACTTATATTATCCTTTACTTAATATTTTTCTTTAAATAAACTTGCTATTATAACCTAAGATGTTTATATCAAAACTACATTTTATATCATCTCTATACGTGAAAAATCAGTGGCAACTGTCAAATATATACATATATAAAACCACTAAAGTAAATATATTGCTGGTGAGCTTCCTAAAAACCACTCATTGTTGAAAGAAACAGATTTGCACTTCAGAAAGTTTAGCTTTCAATTTTGTTTGGAAGATTAATTGAACAGGTATTGAGACTATGAGAGTAGAAGTTAGGACCCAAATAATGACAATAACTGTTGACATAGAGGTAGAGAGAATCACTTGAGCAGATGGGGTCAAGTCAACAGGACTTTGGGCATTATCTGGTTGTGGGGAATGAAAGAGAGGAAGGTGTCAAGGATGATTTCTAGGTTTCTGTCCTGGGTGACTGAGTGCAGTCAGGTATCACCTTCCTGGATTCTTCTGGTACCTGGAATGTTCAGTGGATCATTAAAGGTCCTTATCTGCACCTGAGAGGTTTACTGATGAGATATTATGGTATTAGTTTCATTGTGCACTCCCACAAGAGTCAGTTTAGCGAAATAGCTGTATGGATATTGGTTTGTTGGGGTAGGAAGATAGACCAAATCAGTTGACTTAAGCCATGAAGTAGACCCCAAACTGCATTTTGCCCTTCTGAAAAATTAAATGCACTCAAAGACTTTGTACCGAAGCAGTCTCAGATGGCCTCCAGGCTCAAGTCCAAGCTCACTTGACTGGCTAAAAGAAAATAAAACTCCAGTGTCTGAAGAAATTAAGTAGTCCTTGACTTGCTCATTCCCCCTTTAAAAAATGTTGCAAATGATGAGGAACAGATGGAAAAATTGTTGATACTCCAGATAATGTCACTGGAAGCATGTCCCCATCCTTCAGATGTGGTCTCCACTTGTGCTGCCTCAGTCAATAATGGATGTTCCTGAGGAAGCAGGCAAAAGTATAAAGATACCTAATTATTAGTCAGCATAGCAAGAACAGCCACATGGACCTGTTAATAGGATGAGGATCCTGTTACGGTGGCTCTTTGCTGCGTGATCAAACAGGTTATTATCTAGGCATTCTTCAGGGTAAGAGCAAACACATCAACACATGGTTGCTTCAGTAAACTGACATATAAATTATGAGACACATTATGCATACTCTTAAGGTAATTACTTTCATCATCACAAAAATCATCATTTATCTTCTAGGTAGGGCATACTAAAATTTGGAGATTCATAGATATGATTGATTGAGTAGACTGGAGAGTCAGAAACCAAAAAACACTAAGATTGTTTAAATGTTTAGGATCTTGGACTGTTTAAAATACCTTTTAGGTAGAGATGATATCCAGGAAAAATAAATAACAGGCATAAGTGGAAAGTAGCCAGAGTGGGGAGGAAAACACGGAGGTGCTGATGCCTAATCCATTCCACACTAACAAGAAGCAGTTCTCCTGCATGTTTCCTGGGCATGCATCCAGCTTTTAGCCATTGAATTCAAACATATATCTGCACTTAGGAAGACCAGCGCTTATACCTCAGCCCCGGGCAGTCGTCATTCACATGTGGCTCTAAATAGCATTGTTGAGAAAACAGCTCAAAGTGCCAAAGACACTGATTCAAGGTCAAAGCATCATCTACCATCTTTATATAGAAAACACAATGCATTCGATTTTTTTTAATGTTAGCTATTAATTTCTATAGAGAGTCCTTAGAATTTCACTGTGACAAAATAGACACTTCACCATTAAGGAAAGAATGATTTTCAAGCAAATCTTTGATCCGGGAAAATCATTCTGGTTCAGTGAAAGAGCTAGTATGCATACGTTTACCAAAATGACGCTAACGCTTAAACACCTCTACACAGAATCTCACTTGATAAATGGTGGCTCAAAATGGCTAATCAAAAACATTTTCTTCCTCTAGGAATTGCTTTTTAAAGAAAGCTAAACACAGAGCCCACCAATTTTTAGCACTGGCATAATTCAGATGCTTTTCTCCTGCAGGAGGCAGGGAGCTCTGTTTCTGTGGTGCCTGTGGCTGAGGAGCAGGAGCTGGGAAAAGTAGTGTCATTCGGGTATCCCCACAGCAAGAAGAGAAACACCCTGGAGTACTTAACTGATGTCTTCAATCCTTGAAAAAATGTGTGGTATATATAACATAACCATATCAAATCTAATATCACAGTGATATTCCTTGATTAGCTTAGACAACTACAAAAGCTTTGCTAGATTATGTCTGTTCGTTCTGTTTAATGAAAGTGTAAGAGCCTACTACAGCTACCCAGCGCTAAAGGAAAAGATACAGAAATAAATACTACAGAGTCACCAACTCTCAAAGACAGATGTAAAGAGAAATAATAGTAAGAGATGTTGAATATTTGAAGAAAAGTATTTATATTCAGCCCTGGAACTGTGTTAGTGAGTCCAATCTCAGTCTGGAGTAAAGAAAGAAGTATTTTAAAATTCTCTCTATGAGCACTAATTCATTTGCTTAAGCATTTAATCATTCATTCAGCAAATATTTACTGAGTATCAACTGCAAGAACAAAAACAATATCCCTGGCCCAAGAATGCTCCATTCTAGTGAAAGGAGACAGACAAGAAGCAAAAAATAAATAAATACATATTTTTTCCAGCCAGTGACAGTACTAGGGAAAAAAGTACTGGGGTAAATAGGCTGAAGTTTTAAAGGGGCCCAAGTGATTAGAATGGCTGAACATTTTACTACTATGTCAAAAAAGATGTAAGAGTAAACTTAGCTGATGAGACCTGAGCAAAAAGGAGGAGGTATGAGCAGGACATGTGGGTATCGAGAGAAACAGTATTCAAGACAGCAAGTGCAAAGGCCCAGAGACAGTAGGGAGGCCTGTGTTGCCAGAGCAGAGTGAGCAGAGAGCAGTGTGGTGGAAAATCAGTTCAAAGAAGTAACTGAAAAAATAGATGCAGGTTTAGAACATCTTTACTAGCAAGAGTCACCACCTTAATATTAGACCATGTATTTATATGAATCTTTATTATATCTAATAGTAAAATAGTAGGTGATATAAATCACAGAGGATATGACTAGAAGGTTTCACAGGAAAAGTAATTATACTAAAATTAATATTTAAGTCTCTGACAACCTAGTCACACCACATAGAAGGTTTGACTGAGGAATAATGATTAATAAAAATCAAAAGAAAAATATTAATAAAATGTAATGCCAACTTTCAAGAGACTCACAGTCCATAGATTTCTTTAACCCTCACAAAAATCTAATAAATGAAATGAATTATGAATTAGTGCCCCCAATTCATAGTCAAAGAAACTGATGTAAGAAATGTGCTTTAAATTATATATATGATGGACAAGCCAGAATTTAAAACTATTTTTTTTTATTTCTAAACCCTGTGATTTTTGCCTGAAAAAATACTGTCTATTTAAAAATATCATATTTTCTCTTGGCTTTACCTTTGTAGAAACTCATGGAAGCCAATTCAGTTTTAAAGAAATCTGTATAAAATAGAACTATTTTATAACTACAGGTTGCTTCTTTATAGAAGAGAAAGAACTAAAGCCAGATGCTTTTAATTGTGTCTATAAGGTCTTCAGTATTTATAGTTTGATACTGTAAAAATAAAAAAGTCCTTGCATTGCATTCAAAAGCACCCATAGTTTATTTCAGAGAAGTCCATTTGGCTTGTGGTATCAGAAAAAAAAGTGGCAAGTCTAACTCTCTGGCAATTTTCATTGGTGGAGCAATCTATATAGAGCAATCCCTTTTCAAACGTTTAAAAACAAAAACTAGCAGAATCCCACTTCCCTATTAGTTTTTTTTTTTTAAGTCCCTAAGAACTATTTTTTAAATATAAAAATATTCAATAATTCTTTCCTAATATTCTATCCTGTCCCACAGAGGATGTGGTTAGGTTTCAGAGGAAAAGCAAGTACAGTGAGAATTAATAATGGAGGTAGATCTTACTTAATGAGCTAATTTCCAACAATTAATATCATTGCAAGGCTAAAATATACATAAGGTTAAAATTCACCTTCTATGTGCATCTGTGCATCTCCTTCTTTCACTCTGATGGGGCGGGGTTGCCTCAGGGAGAAGATAGTGGGGGAAAAAAAACAAACAAAAAAAAAACTTCTTGGATGCCACCATTCACAACTGATATGATACAGCTCCTTCCTTGAAGAGCTGAAATTTCCCCTGCAGTTAAAAGATGTTCCTGTCTTCTTTATCATCCTTTGTAATCAGATAAGTAAGTGAGATCACAAGTGTCATGTCCCAACCCTGAGGCAGTATCATACTGAGCAAAAAGCTTCTTTCTTTGCTCTAGCTTGCCATATGCATTTTCACATCACCAGGTTCTTTACTGCTTGAAAAATTAACACTGGAGAATCCCCTTAATTGGTCCTGACTGGTTGAACTCGGGAAAGGTGCCAATTATACAATCTTCCTGATTTCCAAGGTTTACAGAGTACACATTGTCTGAGAGACAGTCACATTTTATTTTCTGATTTACTTTCAAAGGTGTATACCACTATGCAATAAAAATTTTCAGACTAGTTTAATTAAGGGATGTTTGATTCATTAAGCTGTTATAGTTTAGAATAAAAAAAAACAGTGAAGGACACGTTAAGCAGGAATGGGAAGTGTAGACTAAATACTCTTTGGGAAAGAGAAGACTCAAACTCTGGTTGTCTCAGTTGTCAAGTTGGTGATGGGGGTGACGATGATGAACAATTACCTATCAGAGTTCCTCCAGACCTGAGACTGCTAAAGATAAGCTAGCCACTGGGGGCCTTCCTGCTCAGATGTCCAGGTGTGCCTTTCATCTGTGGCTTTCTCACCAAGCAGTGTCGAACTGGTTCCCTCAATCCCTGTTCTAGAGTTTCTGGAGAATATTGCAGTTCAATGGCAGTGCCATTTGTCATAGTAAGTTATCTACCTAGATATTTTTTCATTCAAGACTTCCTAAGACGGGTATGTGCTTCTTGCTAACTTTGGGAAAGATGACACATAAAAATAAGCCTAATATTTTAATGTTTTATTCCTCCAAATGTAAATATAGACATTTTGTATCTGCTACCATTTTTAAACCACTTCTATGATTTCAGCAATTTAATTTTAACATGTGTTTGTCTGCAACTGCTTCAGATATGACAATGTTCTAGTGCCCTATTCTCTGACATTTTCCACAAATTAGCCTTTTTGGAATAAAGGTGTACAGCCACGGGGATTAAGTTTGGTGGTAATCCTTAAAACCACAGCTGTCTCAGAAGGGGAAAGGGGAATAAAAGGGGATGGAAGGAGACTAGACTCAGGGTGGTAAGCACAAAATACAATATACAGATGATGTAAAACTTATACCTGAAACCTGAAATCTGTGTAATTTTATTAATCAATGTCACCCCAATATATGTAATTTTAAAAAACCACAGCTGTCTTCAAATGAGCTTTCAACTCCCTTGTCTTTACAATGTACTGGTTCAATAAGTCACCCCTGCAATCCCAGGAAAGCATCAGATTTTTGCTATCTTCTTTTAATTGATTTTGAAGAATAGCTTCTATAATCTAAGTGGATAGGTGTTTTGTGGAAGTTGTTCTTGTTTTTGTTTGTGGTTTTGTTTTGTTTTTTTTGCTATTCTTGTTAGTTTCTCATTGTGTTGCTTTGTGCTCAGGAAATATGGTTTGTATGACTTCTGCTTTCTGCAATTAGCTGAGATTTTCTTTACACATTAATCATATGGTTAGTCTTCTTTGCTATATGTGTTCAACAAGACAGTATATTCATTGTTTTTTGGGTACAAAGTTAATTATTAAACATATTAGTGGTGTTACTTAAAACTCTAGATCCTTTCTTGTCTTTGTCTAATTGTTCTGTTTAATTTCTAGGGAGCTGTCTCCCACTGAGATCGGAAATTGATGGGTTTTCCTTTGTACTTTTAACAGTTTTTTATTTATATACTTTAAGTCTATGTTGTTGGACACATACTGTTCATGGCTGTTATATATTATTGTAGATTTTTCCTTTTCTCAATATGAAATACCCTTCTTTGTCCCTTTTGATGCTTTTTTTCTTGGACTCTATTTTGTCTTATGTTAATTTAACAATACACAAATAAACTTTATTTTAGGTAGCATAAACCTGATATGTCTTTCTTGTCCTTCCTTGATTTTAAATTTACCTAGGCAATTTATTTGGGATAGCTCACAAATAAAATATAATTGAAGATTTTTAACCAAAGCGAGAGTTTCTTAGTAGCAGAAAAACATTTATTGTGATTACTTACATACTAGGACTTCTTGTCATCATAATTTAAATTTTTTTGTTTAACTTTGTTACTAATTGTATTTTTTTCTTCATAATTTTCTTGTGACCTACTGATTAAGGGTAGAGTAGATTTATTGTACTAATTTGGGAGTAGGAAGATTTGTTCAATTGGTTTTCATATATAGTTGAATGTTATGTATTTTATTTCACTTTTTCCAGTTTTTAACCTTACAAGTATCACATATTTCCAATACCCATATTTAAGGTATTTCTCTACTAGAGATAATATTTAATTTGAAATGAGATTCCTTAACATAGCTTTCATTATGCCATTTGACTCATCTATTGAGCTTTTTATAGTAATATCATTTTGAGAAACTATGTTATTTTTTGAATTGATCATTCACACACATAAAATATATGTAAAGGTACAAACTGGGATACGGTCAAACATAAGTCTGTCTTCTATTCCCATATCCTAGCCTCCCAGTTCTCTTCCCCAGTGACAGTTGCCGGTGTAATTTCTCATGTGTCCCTCCAGAGATAGTTTATTCATACAAAGTCTTGAAGTCTGTGTTTTATGTTTAAAACACAGTGGTATTATATTCCATATACTATTCTGCTTTTGTGTTTTGTTTACTTGTTTTGCTTTGGTTTTCCTTAGCAATATATTTTTCATATCTTTCAACATAAATACATATGGCATTTCACTTTTTGTCTGAACTTTGTTGTTTTTGCTTTTAAAAATTTTAAAGAGAATATATTCTTTGAAAAAGCAATGTATTCATATTGTTCAAATTTTTAAATTAGGATATACTATGAAAATTATGTAGCTCTTATTCCCCTTTGCCCAGTTTCTAGCACCAAACCAGGGAACTACTATTTTTATTTTCTTACATCGTTCCAAAGTTTTTCTATACAATACAAATGGAATTATTTTCCTCCTCCATATTCACAAAAAGATAGCATAATATATCTTTGTCTTTTCACTTAACAGTGTATCTGGAGAGAACTTTCAAGATCTTACCCATCCACTTTTACAATGCAATAGGACCTAATCATTTGAATATACCATACTTGCTATTAATGGTTATTTGATTTATTTCTAACTTATTGCAATTATATGAAATGCTTCAATAAATAGTTTTTATATATTATTTCATTCCCTTCGCAAGCATATCTGTGCAAATACATCACTAATATTCAAGAATATTTACAGGATAAATGCCCATCCTACAAATTATGCCATCTTTTTTAAAGCATGTTTTTTCCTTTTATGAATTACTATAATTTACTTAACCAGTTTACTATTAGTAGATATTTTTATTGTTTTCAATACAGTACTAACCCAAAAAATTATTTATATACAATTAATATCTTTATATACATGCAAGTAAAATTTCATCTGCGTACATGCACATCTGTGACCTAACTTCCCAGACCTGCAATTGCTAAGTCAAGGGCATTATATAACTTGACATGTATTGACTAACTGTCCTAACTGCTCTTCATACAGATTGTGCTGATCTTACTCTCAGCAAGCAATGTATGGGAGCTTATTTTCTCTTGCTTTAACCAAATCAGTGTATTTTCAATGCATTCAAAGTTTACTAATCTTATAGGTCAAAATGTTATCTAATTGTATTTTTAGTTTGCACTTTTCTTACCATGAGTGGGGCTAAGCATATTGTCAAATATTTAGGAACCATTTATATCCTCACCCATTTTCTCCACTGTTGGGGTTTTATTGATTTACAGGAACTCTTCATATATTGAGGGTATTAGTCTTTTGTGACAAATATTTAATGTCCAATATCTCTAGTTGTTATTTTTATGGATGGATGTAATCATCTCTTGGAATCCTCTGATATTAATTGTACTTATTTTAAATTCTTCTCTTTGTTCTATTACTCAAGAATATGGGCTGATCTTTGAAAATCTCTGTAGACCTGCTTGCTGTGTTTACTTAAGCCAGCCTCAGTAATTATGGGGAAAAGAGAGGAGGTATTGCCAAGAGCTTACTGGTATTTTATTTTCTGAGTGTAGAGGTTCCCCAGCCTTCCTGGAAGGAAAAGAGTAACTGCCTGGGGCAACTCCCTACCGTGGCTCCAGAGCCCTCTCAGCCTGTGGGCCAGCTCAACTGCTGCCCCAAATCAGCACAGGTGGAAGAGAGAAGAGAGGGGGACTGCCCAGCAGCAACAAAAGGAGCTGCCAATTACACACTCAAATGTGTGCCCAGCGATCCTTCCTTGTCCTAGTAATTACTAACTCTGAGCCTGGCTTTCCCCAGAATTGTTCCTAGCTGGGTAGAAGTACTCTTTTGGCATGTTTTGGGTCATATTTTCTGCAGATTGTTTCTCCCATGATCTGATTCTATGCAACTGGTTTGGTCATTTGTTGGCCAGCAGTCTGGTTGGTTGGTTTTAATATTTAGGAGTTCCTTAAGATTTCTGGTCTCGTATTAGCATTCTTCCTTGATTCTCAGCCAACTGATATTTTACTGTAAAGTATTGTTTCTGTCATTCTTTGGCTTTTGAGGAAAGAAGAAAGGTGTATACTTAGGACACTATCTTAAGCTAATCTTTCCAAATTACTTTGAAAAAAACAAGATGCAGGAACAGGACCTACCTTTTCAACTACAGGGCTTTGTGGGCTTCTTGAAATCAGGCATGATGAATATATACCTTGGTACTTGCTTAGCATGCTATCTAGCTCATAAAAGGAGTTCAATGAGTGTTTAGAGTATTATGAAAGCAAGGAAGAAAGGAGAAGAAATGGAACTTGAAGAATAATTTCTATCAGGGCCAATTCAACATGTTTTTATTGAAAAATACTACATACAAGACCCCACTGAGCACAAGTGCTTATGGAAATGAACAAAACTCTCTCCTTGCCCTCCTTAAGCATGTGTATGGGCAAGGGAGGTAAAGAAGCATACTTCTTAACATTCAAGAATTAATATCTTAACAGAAAAACCTAGTAGAAATATGTTGTAGCTCTGCAGGCTTGAGAGGAGAACAGAGAAGGTAATTACTTATTCGGACAAATAGAAAAAGCCATTTCAAGGTGACTAAAACTGGAGGTGGGGGAGGAGAAGATAGAGTTCTAAATCATGTTTTATTATATGCATAGAGAAGTTTTTGAAGCTGTATCTCCAACTCTTCCATATACTCAGTCATAAAAATGAGCAACAACTGTAATTTTTACTTTATTCTTATTGTTTGTGCTACTACAGATGTCCCCACTTTTTTCCCCTTTGCCCACCTCTCTCCAGCCCCCCTTGCCCCCTCTTCCCTCTGGCCATTACCACACTGCTGTCTGTGCCTATGAGCTATGCATATATACGTTCTTTGGCTAATCCCTTCCCCTTCTTTCATCCAGCCCCCTCTCCCCCCTCACCCTCCCCAACAGCTATCAGTCTCCACTTCTGGGATTATATCCTAAGAATAACTGTATTTTTAAAAAGATGACCAAAAAGGAAAGTTTCTTGGAAATAGAGATGACAGATAAACAACTGCATGCCAAAATTATTTCAAATATTAAAATAAATTATCTTTTGAACTTTGCTACAAGTAAAGTAAATTTTGCTTTTAGCACACATTAGATTTGCTTTTAGAGAGTGCATTGATGCATTGAAGTTGTTTTAGGAAAGTGGCTCAATATTAGTGAGAGTTTTACGGCTCTGCTGGGTGCTCCACTCTGAAAATCTCAATAGCTCACTTCTACCTCCAGCATGAATACTTCAGATTTTTAATTTTTATATATTTTTATTACAAAAGAGATAGGAATATTTAAAGTTTAAAAATAACTAAAGAGAGGATTAAATATCTTATAATTAGACCATTCAGTAATAGCAATTATTAATATTTTGGCATATGTCTCTCTGGTGTTGAGTCCATTCATGCATCATGCATATAGAATTAAAGTGGGATGATAGGATACATAATACTTTAAAACATTTTTTACTTAAAATACATCATAACATCTATCCATATTATTAACTACTCCACAATAGCCTTTATAAGGACCACGTTATCATTTATTATGCTCCTGTTTGGGGACATTTATGTTATTTTTTAATATTATAAACACTGTCACAGTGGACATCCTTTTTATATGTACTTGATTATTTTTTAGAATAAATTCCTAGAAGTAGAATTATTGTGTCAAGAGCATGCATATCTTTAAGGCAATATGCAGCCAAATCGCTCTTCTGCAATGTTGTGCCAGCAAGCATTAGCAGTTTCCATTTGACACCTTTGCCGTTAGCCATTATCTCATAGTGTTGCCAAGCTGGTAGTTTGAGAGCGGTATTTTATTGCTGTAATTTACACTTCTTTGATTACTAGTACTTTCGACTATTTTTTCATATGTATTTTGTTTTTTTACATTGTATTACATATTGAGTTTCATAGGACAGGACAGGACAGGACAGGATAGGAAGAGTAAGATAACCAAGGGTAGTGTAGGGTATGGGTAGAGCCACCTGAGACCCTGACAAACAGTGGTATCTGCAGACTGCTGGACGGGGTGGGCTGAAGCAACAGAACAGTTAAGAGGCGGGCCAGTCTAAAGTTGGACTGGACTAAGAAGACAAACTTTCAGGATGCGTGACCCTCTTCTTCCTTCTCTCCCAGACCCTTGTCTGGGGCTAAAGTAAGTGGCATAGGGCCCATGGGGAAGATATATATAGCTCAGTCCACACAACAGGGAGCAAAAGATTTTCATAGAGCCAGACTCATATCTCACGCCAAGTCAACGGCAGCAAGTTCCCAAATCCCCCCCACACGAAGATGGGCTAAGGAAGTAAGGCAGGCCAGTATGTAACTAAGAGGAACTGGGATGGGATAGGCCAACTGAACAGCAGCTACTTCCAATGGCTTCTAATGCCACTAATCTCATTCCACCCCTGAAACTCCAGGCAGAATCCTGCACACAGTGGGACCTGCAAATATTTGCTAAATGAAAAAAGATGAGTAAATAAATGAACAGATGAAATCTGCAAAACCTATGACACTAAGTCACACATGATCAGTATTTTAAGAATTTTTGTTATGTCTTCAAAATAAAGATTTTTTAACTGAAAATAGTGGGAAAATAAAATCTTCGCCTCCACTTATGTCAAAGGTCATTGCATGTATTTAAAGTCTCCTACCAGGAATTCTAATAAATATTTCAGTCATTCCAATTTACCTTGCCAGTTGGTACTTAAGGGGAATTAAGCAGTGGATTACAAGAATGGTTTCTTCGCAAGCTTTGAAGTCCACTGTTTTAGGCTGCATGATCACAGGAATGTCTCATCCACTTCCCTTTCTCCTTTCTTTTCTAATCTTTTGTTAAAGAAAAGTAGCTATAAACATACCAACCTATGTTGCTATAATGATTTTCTTAGTTAGCACTGTAGTTAAGGTTACACACAGACTTTTTGTTGTAATCCCCATCTTCACGAGTTGCCAAGGTTTTGAACATCCCTTCAGCCTAAACCTTTCCAGGCTTTGTTCCATACTCAGATAAACTTTAAACTCAGTCTGTTCAGCTGCTTCTGAGAAGAGAGAAAACAAGAGGTGTAATGTTTTGCCCACAAGTGTTAGAAAGACTAACTTACAAAAGTTGACATATTCCTGATGGCTACTCGTTACTTGGGAAAGACGTCATCATCCAGGGAGTTATCAAGGAATCAAAAGACAAGGAGAGAATAATCCGGTGATATCTAAAAGCCAGTTTGGCTCTTTTGACTGAACCTACTCAGGTATCTTCACAACTTCAGAAAGTCTGAAAACAACCTATTGATAGGTGGGTATTCCATATACTACTACTCAAAGGATGGATATTGTTAAATGTGAGCTCTTTTATGCACTTGAGTGTAACCTTTGAACACAGATAATGCTATTCAGTGGTTTACTTTGGTTTAAAAATTAATATTCAGTGGGGGAAAATGAGACAACTGTAATTGAACAACAATAAATTTTTTTAATTAATATTCAATTCATCACAGTTACAAAACAAAAACTTCCTTACACTTTTAAATTCACCATACAAAACTTATAATCCTAACACATTTCAGCAAACATTTTTAAATTAAATTTATTGCGATGACATTAGTTAATACATTATATCATTCAAGTGTACAGTTATATGATCGCATTGTGTGCTCACCACCCAAAGTCTAGCCTCCTTCCCTCACCACATACTTGACCCCCTTTCCCTTCTGTGTCCTTCCCCTGCCATCCTCTTCCCCTCTGGCAATCACCATACTGTTGTCTGTGTCTATGAGTTTGTTTGTTGTATTTGTTCAGAAAACATTTTTTAAAGCACTAGATAAATATTTGGTCCCATTTACAGACTTAATTATCTTAAAATATTCTTAACTGCCTTTAAAAAATTGAATATATTGAATAAGTGTACCTCCTTTAAGTATAATTTTTTTAAGTATAATTTTTGACTCAATAAACCCTTTCAAAGTGCTTAAGTACAACATGTAAACATCATAAATTAAAGTTTTAACTTAAAAATCTCAAATCTAAACCATATATTCAATTTCACATTTAAAATTTGGATCATAATTCTGACATTAACTTTAAAAAGCCAAATTATCTTAAATTACAAATGTTTAAAATACCAAATATGCACAGATTTCTTTATGCAAGAGGTTTAATACTGTAAGTGTGAATTCTGTAAACACTACTTAATTCTGGAGACACTATTGAGGGGCATCTAAAAATTGTTTATTCCCTAATAAGTAATTGTCATCCCAAGCAAATTTGGAGGGTAAGCTATCAAGCCATCAAGACCCCTGATTGCTTCTAACATGTTCACATTTTTTTGTTGTGTGGCTTTTCTCCATTTTCTTCTTTTTTTAAGTATATTTTATTGATTATGCTATTATGGTTGTCCCATTTTTTTCTCCCTTTGTCCCCCTCTGCCCTGCAATTCCCCTCACTCCAGGATCCCCCTCCCCACTTAGTTCATGTGCATGGGTCATACATATGAGTTCTTTGGCTTCTCCACTTCCTATACTATTCTTAACCTCCCCCTGTCTATTTTGTACCTACCACTTATGCTTCTTATTCCCTGTATCTTTTACCCCACTCTCCCCCCTCCCTACTCCCTGCTGATAACCTCCATGTGATCTCCATTTCTATTCTATTCCTATTCTAGTTGTTTGCTTAGTTTGTTTTTTCAGGCTCAGTTGTTGATAGTTGTGAGTCTGTTATCATTTCACTGTTCATAGTTTTCATCATCTTCTCTTTCTTAGCTAAGTCCCTTTAACATTTCATACAATAAGAGTTTGGTGCTGATGAGCTCTTTTAACTTTACTTTATCTGGGAAGCACTCTATCTGCCCTTCCATTCTATGATAACTTTGTTGGATAGAGTAATCTTGGATGTAGGTCCTTGCCTTTTATGACTTAGAATACTTCTTTTCAGCCCCTTTTTGTTTGTTAAGATTTCTTTTGAGAAATCAGCTGGTAGTCTTATGGGAACTCCTTTGTAGGTGACTGTCTCCTTTTCTCTTACTGCTTTTAAGATTCTCTCCATATCTTTAATCTTGGGTAATGCAATTACAATGTGCCTTGGAACATGATTCCTTGGGTATAACTTCTTCGAGACTCTCTTGAGCTTCCTGAACTTCCTGGAAGTCTATTTCCTTTGCCAGATTGGGGAAGTTCTCCTTCATTACTTTTTCAAACAAGTCTTCAATTTCTTCTTGCTCTTCCTTTTTTCCTTCTGGCACCCCTATAATTCGTATGTTGGAACATTTAAGTTTGTCCCAGAGGTTCCTAAGCCTCCCCTCATTTTTTTGAATTCTTGTTTCTTCATTCTGTTCTGGTTGAATGTTTATTTCTTCCTTCTGGTCCAAACCATTGATCTGAGTCCCAGTTTCCTTCCCATCGCTGATAGTTCCCTGTACCTTTTCCTTTAGTTCACTTTGAATAGCCTTCACTTTTTCCTCTATTTTGTGGTCATACTCAACCATTTCTATGAGCATCCTGCTGAGCAGTGTTTTGAACTCTGCATCTGATAAATTAGTTATCTCTTCATCACTTAGTTGCATTTTTTCTGGAGTTTCAATCTGTTCTTTCATTTGGGCCATATTTTTTTTTTGTCTCAGCATACCTGTTACATAGTAAGGGGCAGAGCTTTAGGTGTTCACCAGGGTGGGGCAACCCATGTCACTGTATTATGGCACTGTTTGTGGGAGAGGGGTCAGAGAGGGAACAATGCCTCTTGCTTGGCTCTCACCTTGCTTTTAGCCACAAGCAAATGGGCCCTTCTAGTGTTGATTCCTGGGTGGGTGGGTTTGTATACATTCTAGGATCCCATAGGTCCCTCCAACTGACTCTCCTGTGAGACTGGGAGCTTCTCTCGCTACTGCAACCCCCCACAGGTTCTTACAGCCAGAGGTTTTTGAGGCTTTGCTTCTCTGTACTGTAACCCTGGGTTGCATGGTCTGTCTCACTCCCCAATTGTTCCTCCTGGTTTATCTGCACACAAATGTGGGACTGCCTGGTCCACCAGCCACTGCCTTGCTGTGCATCCTCTCCACACTGGCTGCCCATGTCTACCCCTCCTACCAGTCTGGATGAATGTTTCTTCTTTAACTCCTTGGTTGTCAGACTTCCATACAGTTTAATTTTTGGCAGTTCTGGTTGTTTTTTATTTTTAAATTGGTTGTTGTCCTTCTTTTGGTTATGCAAGGTGTTATTAAGTGAAAGAAGCCAATATAAAATAAACTATGTACTATATGATTCAACTACATGACATTCTGGAAAAGGCAAAATTATGAAGAAAATAAAAACATTAGTGGTTGCTAGGGGCTCAGAAGAGGGAAGGATAAATAGGCAGAACACAGAGGATTTTTAGGGCAGTGAAACTATTTTTTGTGATATTGTAATTATAAATACATGTCATTATACAATTGTCAAAACCCATAGAATGTTTACCAAGGGTAAACTCTAATGTAAACTATGAGTTTGTATAATAATCATGTGTTGATGTAGGTTCACAGATTGAAACAAATGTACCATTCTGGTGGGGTTGTTGATAATGTGCTAGGCTGTACATGTGCGAGGACAGTAGGAAATCTCTGTACTGTTTGTTTAACTTTGCTGTGAACATAAAATTGCTCTAAAAAAATAAATTCTATTCAGTTACATTTTAAGAGAAAGTCAGAGGAGGTAAGCTTCTTCACATCCCCAAGACATTCATCTTTTTGGCCCAGATGAAAAAGCAAATGAGTTGTAAATGATGACAGTAGACTACTTTAACTTAACAAGTGGTAGCCACCATTTCAGATGCTTTGCTCTATGTGTACCTTTCTAGGACAGGTAAGCACAGTATTCATCTGGCCAGTGTGTTCTTGTCAATCACATCAGGAAGAATAATCACACGCAGTACACATCCATATGGAAAGAATAGTAGTACCTACTCACGTTCTTGTGGGGCTCTACGTTAGCCCTTCTCTTCCCTGTTACAAGGTAGTCCAGGTGAACTTTGATCATCTTGATACTCCACAGAATATCACATTAGTTCATTCTCTGAATGAGGTCATACTAATTGAGAGGGTGAGCTGGAAGTGGCAAGTACTCTGGATGTCCTACTTAGTCACATGCATATCACAGGGTAGAATAGAAATCCTCTGAAGATTAAGGGGACTCCCACATCAATAAAGATGTTTTGTGATAAATAAAAAAGCATTTTTTCAATGATGTATATGAAATTTTTCAAAATATAAAAAGGTTGGAATAATTTTACAGCAAACCTGAATATCAAACACCTAGATTCTAAAATTAACAACTCACTATATGTGTTTTATTGTATTTCATGAAGTGTTTAAGAGTTCAATAATCTGGGGTAAGTCAGGATATCCCCATTAAAAGAAAAGACAAGTTGCACCTTGTATCCCTTACCAATAAAAAAAAAAAAAGACAGAATGTTCAGTGACCTATTTTGAATTTGGGACCAACACATACTGGTCTTACTAATACCAAACACTGGCAAGGATGCAGACAAACAGGAATTCTCTGATTTCATCAATGGATAATTTAGAAGGCTTTCTAAAGGAGCCCAGAGCAAAAAAAAAAAAAGGCTCAGCAGCAAATTCAGTCTGCACTGTGAGCTGCCCTACCCTCCAGACTATATAACCCAACAGATTCACTGGCACTAGGAATATCCATGATGGATACTTCAATCTCTGGAAAATGATAATACAAAAGCCGCAGTAGAAAAACATTTCAGATTTTGAAGTAAAGCACTGTCTTTCATGGCAGAAACTACATGCATTTTGCAAAGCAGCCCCTGGCTGCCACTAAACCCTAAGAGAGACTAAATAAATGCCTGACAGAATGGCTATGTCAGTGTTGCAGCCCATCATGACCTGGTATTTTCAGATCTGCCAAGTTTTAAGGTCATACCAGGGCAGTAGCAATACATCATATTGTGGAAATCATACAAATCAGATCCAAGCAAAGTCAAAGGATACAAATAAGCTACATGAACAGGACTTCTGGCTCCGACACACTTACTACACCAATGTCTGACTGTCAATTCACAACTACCATTTTGCTGAGGGGATGGGGAGTCTTCCTAAAGCCAGCTGACCGAGGAGGAAAGTCTTGGTCCGGTTCACAGCTGGGCCAGCACAATGTATTGGTACAAAACGAAAACAAACTGCTGCTGCGTAGCAGTCCCACTTGGGGGTAACCCTAAATTTCAGTTGTAAGGGATAATACTTCCAATGAATAGAGCTGAGAGCAGAACATTTGAGTTTTTATTTTTTATTCAGGAAGAATTGGCAATTCCGTATTGACAATACTCTTGTATTGGCAAATAGCTTGGCTGGTGGGTGAGGGTCTGGAAGGAGCAAGTCTGGAAGAATAAAGAGAAAAAATAGTCTAGGGAAGACGCATATAATGGACCCAGTGGAGTGGGTACAAAGTGGCCACAGATCTCATCCTGCTGCCAACCAGAAAGCAGCCAAGTCAGAGGAGACAGTCAACAAGGATGACTCCTCCTATGGATGTCAGCCACCTCCTCTGCCACCCCCACGCTTGCATAGTGGGGCCAAGATTGGAGTCACCATGGTGGCAGAAATGGAAAGATATGTATGGGCCTGATGGTATGGCCTCCCACTCACCAAGGCTGATCTACCTGCTGCTACTGAACACACAACCCGCCAAAGTGTTAACCTGATACAAAGCCCTTGATAAAGCACCAACACTTGAGATCAGCCAGGCACTACATTGATTACACCAGACTCCTTCCACCTTGAAGGAGGCAGTGATTCAAAATTACTGCAGTTGAAACTTACTCCCATATGGTTTGATTTCCCTGTCAACCATGTCTCTACCAGCACCACCATTCAAGGACATATAGAATACTCAATCTACTGTCATGGGATTCCCACACAATAACACTTCAAATCAAGGGACTCATTTTACAGAGAAGTATATGCAACAATTCAACACATGGCCAAGGGATCCATTACTTGTACCACGAAGTATATCACTGGAAGAGTCAGCCTACTAGAACAATGGAATTACTAATGACTCAACTAAGGTGCTAACTCAAGACAAAACCCTCTATGTAGTTGGGACATTGCCCATCAAAATATAGTTATGAGAACTAAACAAACAGCTGTGCTGTTCTCCCAACAACTAAAATAAAGAGGTCTAGACACCAAGGAGTAGAAGTAGAAATTGTCCCTCTCACCATCATTCACAGTGGTCTGCTCACAGAATATGTGCTTCCTGTCCTCACATTTAGGTTTGACAGGATCAGAGATCCTGCTACCCAGGGGAGTACTATTTCCACTAAAGCAAACAGTGAGAGTTCCGTCAAACTGGAAGCTGACTGCTGCCTGTTAACTTTGGGCTCCTCATACCAGCAACCTAGCAGCCAAAGAAAGGAGTTACTTTACTGGTGAGGGGAGGAAAGTAATTGAATGTGATTATCTTGAGGAGTAGGATTTCCCTCTACACAATGAAGGCAGAGAGAATATGTCTGAAATAAAGGGGATTCACTGGATGTCTCTGGGTACTTCTATTCAAGGTGATATTGGTAAATAGCCAATTGTAGCAATAACATCTCAACAAGGACAAGGAAATAAAGGGCTCATATCCCACAAGGATGAAGATATTGGCACACCACCAAGCAAGCAATCTAGAGGAACTGAAGTGCTGGATGAGGGTAAAAAAACCTAGCAAGGGCATTGAAGTAGTCAGATGATGAATACCAGTTATGACCTCAGGCCCAGTGCAGCAGTGGGGATTGCAGCTTGTTACACTAATCCTTTGTATTAGCTCCTTTTTGGAGTCAATGCAGCTGCCAGTACTTTGAAGATTCAGTGACAAATTGGTCTTAATATGTGTGCAAGCAGAAGGTGGACTGTATCAGGTGCTTCTGTACCCTACCTTTCTTCCTCTTGTTCTCACTTTGGATTCCATTTGCAACTGTGGCTGTGGTGAAGTTCATGGCAAAGGGTGACCACATCTTGCCTCAAGCATGTCTTTGGCTTATCACGGTGTTTTTCTGATATAAAGGAGTGGGATACCCACAGTTTACTGGGTATGGATGCTTGCACAGCACAACTGCAGGGGACTTAACACCCCACAACCCTCAACCAATATGAAATGGAAACCAATGCATGAGTGCTTCCACTTGTTGGATCCTGGGATCGTTTCCCAAGCAAGCTGTCTGAATACAAGTTATTTTCTCAGGCTCTGCTCTCTAGGGTAACCCAGACTAAGAAAGAAACCAATGACAGTCAACATAGCTCTTGCATATAAGATATAAAATGATACACAACAACTCCAAAAACTTGCATTCTTCAAACACGTCAGTTTCAAGGGCAACAGGAAATAACAGTTTTGACTCATTTTAGATAGTTCTTCCTCTTCTTATAAGTCAAAAGTTAGGACAAATATACTCCTTTGCAAATTCTTCCTCAGTAGAAATTAACAGTAAAGAGAAAGTATTACAGAAGAGAGAGTATATTTGTATTTGTTTCCTACTGTTCCTGCAAATTACCACAAACTTAGTAGCTTAGAAACAGTACAAATGTATTATCTTGTAGTTCTGTAAAAGTTCAACACACGTCTCACTAGGCTAAAATCAAAGTGTGAGCAGGGCTGAATTCCTTCCAGAAGCTCTAAGAAAGAATCAGTTGCCTTATTTTTCCCAGCTTGTCAAGGCTTCCCACATTCCTTGGCTCATAGTTTCCTTTCTTCATCTTCAAAGCAAGCAATGGCATATCACAACATTCTTTCTACCTCTTGTCACTCTGACTCCTCAGCCTCCCTCTGTCACTTTTAAAGAGCCTTGTGATTATACTGGATCCCCTCTGATAATGCAGGATAATCTTTCTATCATGAAGCTACTGGGTAAACAACCTTAATTCTATCTGCAAATTTCCCTTTCCTATATAACATACTCATAGCTCCCAGGGATTAGAATGTGGACCTCCTTGGGGTAGGGTAGTGAGCATTGTTCTGCCTATCACAATATTAAAGAAAAAGTGAGTTTATAAATTTTCTTTATATTCTACTGTCATATTTACTTTAGACCCAAACTCTCATTCAATTTAATACAACTTTAATTTCTTGGTTATAATTATATAAATTTATAACATTTGATTACATCAAGCCAGTGAGTCCATTTTCATTTTATAGGTGAACAGAATGGAAGATGAAAAGAAAAATGAATGATTAAAAAATCAAGTAAGAAGGGGAGAAGAAGGGAAGGAGCAAAGGAAAAAGGAAGGAAGAATGGAAAGAAGGAAAGAAGGAAGGAGCTATTTCAATTTTATTTTCACATATGGAAAGTATGCTTAGCTACTGGATCCTGAGGTAATTGAATTGATGTGATGGTTAATTTTATGTGTCAACTTGATGGGGCTAAGGGATGGCTAGATAGCTGGTAGGATATTATTTCTGAGTGTGTCTGTGAGGGTGTGTCTAGAAGAAATTAGCATTGATTCAGTAAAGAGATTTGCCCTCACTGGTGTGGACAAATTTCATCTAATCTATTGGGGACCCAAATGGAACAATAAGATGAAGGAAAAATCAAATTCATTCTCTCTTCTTGAGCTGGGACATGGGAGCTCCTGGTTCTCAAGCCTTTGGACTTTGACTGGAACTGCATTTCCAGTTTTCCTGGTCCTACAGCTGACAGATGCCCTATTGTGGACTTCTTTGCCTCCATAACTACATAAATCAATTGTTATGAGAAATCTCCTCTTAAGTATATCTCTATACATCAGAATGGTTGTTTTGCTTAAAAACCCTCACATGGTTGGAGACAACTGTCTGAGAAGGAAGCACCCATTTGCTTAAAGTTAAAAATCTTGGTCAAACTCAAAGTTCTGATGAGAGATTCTGGTCATCACAGGTAGTCAAAAATCTCATCAATTACAAACTTTCACTATCACTATTTGTTTAAAATTGTAATTTAAAATATCGATATATTTGAGTTATTCCAGCTCAAATTATCTTGAAACAACTCATATTCTTTTTGACCGTTATTATATATATACTACTGAAGAGTCAATGGCAGACCATAACATCTTCTGGAGAAACAAATGGGCATTGGCCAATAAAATTTATCTTATAGGTCTCTTCAGTAGTTTACCGTTCATTGTTCTTGTGTGAATTGTTCATATTTTATAACCTCCCAAACCTGATTTGTAAGATTAAATGTGATAAAGTGTTTCAATCGACAGCATGTAATATTTTATTTTACTATTGATCTCAATCCATGCGATTAAGGTTAATTCTGCAAAACATATTTCTTTTGAACCAGTAAATCCAACAAAAGTGACAAAGAAATGGCAGGGATGCAACTCTCCGAATATGCACTGGCTCTTCAAAACAAACGGGTTGTTAAAAAGTTATTTGAGATTAGTTGAGCATGAGTAGGTATTTATTATTTTTGTCTTGGCCAGAAAATTGTTAGAGAAATAAGGCTAATGGTAGAAGTATTTCCTCTTGAAAGGCATAATCATCTTTTCTTGAGAATATTGGCTTTAAAATATCCTAGTGCTCTTACCTACTGTGTATTTTTGGTTATGGCAAATATCAGTTTATTTGGGAAGCCAGTAACATACACTGTAATGTATTTAGTATGGGGAATTTAAGAGAAAACTGGAACCAGAAAGTTGTTTCAGGAATGGAAGTCAGCACTTGGGTCTGTATTTAACTATGCCACTCCCTCCTAACCAGATACTTTGAACTCCTTTTGTGACCAAATTTCTACTCCAGAGGGCATCTATTCCTAGGGAAACTTTTCCTCTGACTAACTCTCAAATTATTTATTTCTTTTCTGGATTCTCCTGGTCTCTATTGGCAGAAGTATGGACTGATGTTCAAACAATATTAAGGCAAGAGTTATGAGTGAAATTGATCACACCTGTAAATGTGAAAGAGAAAGACTTCTGGTAAGAAAAAGTATTTAAATCCAGTCATTTGTGTTCTTTATGATTTGGGGGTGGGGAAGGTTGGGAACCACATATGTGCATTGTGTAAGTGGTCTTGGGAGCCTACGTTGACGCGTCCCTCCTTAAAGAACACTCCATATTGAGGACATTATAAAATAAACTGTAAAAGCAAGCAGATCTACTTATTTACTCAAGGGTTTACTCTTGAAAAATGGAAGGTAATTAAATCACAATTAATTTTCTCAGAAGAAATGAAGTTAAACAGGTAATATATTCTAATATACAGAAAATAATGTAAGTTGTCTCCCCCCCCCAACACTTTTCCTTAACATCAGCAATAATTAAAAGGTTTTGGAGAAAATAAAGTGATCATACTGTATAAGGAAATTAATCGCAAATTACATGTTAAAGTCACTGACAATGTCTAGTTAATCTGCAGACCTTAGTCTCTTTAGCTGTTTTATTTTTCATCATATCCATTTAAGAAACTCTGGCATTAAAGCCTTTGACAAATATTTGTTCACAAAATTGGAGTGAGTAACCTTTGAAGGAAAAATAATTAGGGCACTAAAATGAGGAAAATTTATTTTACCCAGGAATATGGCAACTAAGTAAATTTCTTATATCTGTACAGTGCTCTGTCCATAGAACTCCTTGTTATCCACAGTCTCATCTGACTTTCACAGACTCTGTATGAAGTTAGGATTGCTAGGAAGGCAATTCATCCATATTTACAGAAGAAAAAGTGAACTCTAGATGTGTTAGTTACTTACAAAGTAAGTGGCACATTTGAGTATGAAATTCTGTTTTGTACAATTCACTGGGTAACTGCTCTGAGAACGCATTATCTAAAAACATAACAGAAGCTGAAGACATAAGTACACCTAAGAGAAAGTTTATATAAAATTTGTATTACAGCTGACCCTTGAACAATGTAGGGACTAGGGGCACCAACTCCCGAGCAGTTAATAATTTGAAGATAACTTTTGGCTCCCCAAACTTAACTACACCTGTTGTCCCTCAGTATCTGAGGGTGGGGGGGTTGGTTCAGAACTCTCCACAGATACCAAAATCCATGGATGCTCAAGTCCCCTACATAAAATGGCTTAGATCAATGCATGCAGCTAGCCCTCTGCATCCGCGGACTCCCAGCCATGGATCAAACACACTATAGGTACACACTGAAAAAATCTGCATGTAAGTGAACCCACATAGTTCAAACCCATGTTGTTCAAGGGTCAAATGTATAATGAACTTTTAACTGGTTATAATGTGTTGATTTGTATGTAACTATTTAGTTGCCCCTTTAAAATAAAAATAATTTCCTTTATGAAATACTTTTCATATTCCATAGCTTTAGTAAAACCACTGGATTTGCCATGTCATATATAGAACAACTTTTAACAGAAGAGTTCCTTAAACATAAGTGACATATACACATTCTTTTGGTAATGAATAAGAAAATTATACCAGTGTATATTCTTGGCTTACTTACTTGAATTAATCATAGCTTATTACTAACATGAACATGAAGTACACCTTAATACCAATACTGACGTCTATCATAACATCTGCATTGTATATAGGGGTTTGTCTGTATGTAAAGATTTAATGTAACCATCTTCATGTATTCCCAACTCTATTAGAATTTACAGATTAGGATGTTGATTGATTTCTATTTCCAAACATCTCTACATTAAAAAATATTTGTGCATTCTGATCGGTGCCCTTTTGTGGTTTTGAGAGTTTTCAATTCAGAGTAATATTGCTAAATCCCATCTAGTCAAAACACTGAAAAATGAACACCGCTCTCCAGGACTAATAATAATAAATTTTGTCTAGTGAGTGTCTGTCATGTAGCAGGTGATACACTAGACACTCTACTTCATTGAATCATCACCTCCGCAAACAAACTCTTTATGTGGGTATTATTACCCTGTTTTACAAATGAGCAATATAAGAAACATATCGCTAATAAATGTGGAGCTAGCTGTTGACCAGGGAGGGTCAAGTAACTCAAAATTACTGAGCTACTAGTTTAAATGATAAAAGATACTATCATTTCAACAATTATCACAGAAGCTCTAATGAGTTTTGTTTACCATGATATTAAAATGCCATTACAGTAACAACCTGGTAACACTGACTTTCTCTGCAAGTGTCTCTTACACAGATTGGAACTATCTTCTCTTCTTAGGAGATATCCTGTTCTGTCAATATTCTGCTTAAATGACAAAACACAAAAGAACTTTCAAACATTGTATTCAAAATTGTATAACAGGAGGCAAGAAATATTTTGGCACACATATCTTATACACAATATTGGCAGTTAACATTAAACTGCATCTTGTTGTAGTGAATCAGAGATATTAAACAGGATTATCAGTTGAAAAAAGACACAACTCTTCTTTCAAATCATGGTAGACCAATCAAATGACTGCATAAAATTCCGCAGCGACTTACTCTAAGCAAGATAAAACATGACTAGTACACAGAACCATCATATAAAATTTTTAATTAAAATAAGCTCAGCACACATTTATAGAAAACGGCAGAATATATAGCTTAGCAGAATGAACAATAGAAGTCTTCCTATCCAAAGTTTTTTTTTCAGACTTAGAAAGAATGAGGAAACTAGTAATAGGTTTTTGACTCACAATGAATTGTGGACCTAATGTTGTGGCTGGAAGGTTGTCCCCCAGATAGGGTCACGCAGGTGGAACAGGCCCCTCCACAGACAGCCACACTGCCCCTGAACTTTCCTCCTGGTGAGCACAAGTGGCTTCTCTCCTGCACGTCACTGAAGGCACGCTGTTAACAGGCCTTGCCTGGAGTCCTCCCCAGGTTGGAGGGCACGGAGGCCCCCCGCAGGCTGCACTCCGGGCTGGCTTCTGTTGGAGATCTGTAGTCAATGCTAGACCCCGGAGCAGTCTAGAGGGCTGAGGGGAAAGACCGGTGGGACAGATGACCTGGGTTCAAATCCTCTGTCTGCCCCTTACTTCTGCATCTTTAGATAAATTACCCAACTCCTGGGAGTATCTGTTTGCTAATCTGCAAAACTGAGATTGAAAAATAAAACTATAAACAGCATTGTAAAGAATAGCTGCTAAAAATGCCAAAAGGCTGGTACAGAGCCTTGTGGATGCTCAATAACTTTTCCTCGCTCTCCCTTCCCTTCCTACCTATCTAGGAATTTATTCAGGGCCCCTCCTATCTCCTGGGTGAAAAGATTGGTAAGCTTTAGAGAAAGCACTTCTCTGTCATTTAAGGCTTGCACTCTTCAACTTCCTCATTTGGCACCATGTCCATTTTTCAGTTTCCCTTAAGAAGGTATTCTAAACAGAGAAGTGAGAAGCCATGAACCTCCTGCTCAGTCTTTTTGTGAAGCCCTAAGGTCACGGTGAGCAGGCCTGGGGAGGCTTTTTTCACTAACGCCAAACTAAATGATGCATTAAATTGGGTGAGGGCTGCCTTCAGGTGAAGATGAAAAGAACCCTGGCTGCCCCAGGAGAGAACATTTCCTCCAGGATGTTTTCAGCTGCACTTCTCCATTCCACTTTAAATAGCACAGGTGATAAGGACTTTGTGTGTGTAACCCCCTGAACCAGCCCAGCAGCCTGTATCACTTGCTGCTACAGAGAAAGAGAGAAGGCAAGGTTGTGCAAGAAGAGATGCTTTAGCTTTCCTTTCAATTTTTTTTTTTCTTTCTCACTCCCCCTTTGGAAGGAAAGAAAATACAAGCACAAAGAAAGTAACACTTATTTTACCAAAACTTCAAAAGACACCAAATCCAGGTCTCTAGGTAAGTTTCTGGAGCATTCCAGTAACCTTTGATTATGGTTCCAATTAGGATAAGTTTTGCTAAAATGAGTTAGGTATTTCTCTGTGTCTGCCATGGCCATATAATAAGAGACAATCAGTCATTTACTGTACATGTCAGTAAGGACGCAGGGAAGACTTTTAGAAGATGCGGGTCTCGGTCTCTCCAATGGGTCAAAGGGCAGGTTCTTTCACAATAAAGGGCAGTGGATTTGGACCTCAAGGCTACGGGAGAAAGCCTGCTATCTGATCAGAGTGCACATTGCTCTAAGGTTCGGCTGCCAATCGCAGCACAATAAGTAGACCATTATATTTTACTGTCTGCTGCTTGCATAGACTAAATGAGAGCAGTTTATATACTTTTGATCACTTTCTTCATACTTTAGGCTGTTAAAAAATGAATATGGCATATATCTAGTTTGGTCATCAGAGCTTCAAATACAAAGAAAATTGAAAAAATACTTTTGTAAAATAATTTTGTAAACTTCCCTGGCTATAAAAAGAGATAAAGCAATTTTTTGAACCATGCAAATATAGCATACAGCAATTAGCAATACAAATATGAACACTGCCTACCTATATGCTTACATATTTCTACAAATAAATGGCAGAGCAGGGTTTAAATGCAGGTCTGTCCAAACTCCTACCTCATACAGCTATTGTGAAAATTAAATGTAACAAACTCTAAAAACTAACTTAGAGAAATGCCGGGCATGAAAGAAACACTCAGGAAGGGGTACGTCACCCCCAAAAGACACACATACTTCATTTTTACGTTTATCCACAGCATCCTAGTCACACTGCACATTCCACAGCCAGTGAGTAACAAACACAGAAGCCCAACAACCACCTGCACGTAGACAGAGAGGAGGCTACAGAGAAAGGGAGAAATCATTTTTACAGTAAAAGAACAAGGCTCTGTGATGGCCTAGGTGAGGATGAAAACAAAGTGCTTAGAAAAAGACACCAGGTAAGGGACATTGTGTGGCTTGGGGGCCCGGTCAGGAAATTACAGGGTACAGCATGCACCTGAGCTTTGCCACATGCCAGAGCTGGATAAGAGCCTATTTCTGAGTTCCTTTTTCTGCAAATGGAGGTCGCAGGTGAAAAAATGATACATCAAAACCCGGAGCAGGTATCTGACGGGAACGCAAACAAGGTCTCTGCTTTGTTTGCTCTGGGATGTAGCCATATTTTCCTTATGGCCATGTGCCCCGTCTGCAGACTATATATTTTTCCTATTTTTTTTCCTCAGAAATGACTCACAAATGCTATATTATTTTACCCTACACAAATTGCTTTACATAAACCCAGAAGAAAAAAAGTGCTTAGAACTATCATTATAAACACAACACATCTGTTTATAATAACTGAAGAAGTATAATAAAACTTTGGGAGAATATCCAGAGTTTTATCCTGAAGAAAAATTGTACCCATCTGGTCCCAAGAGAGCCAGTTTTTGCATTAAGTGATATTTGTTGGTTGGGTGATTGAAGAGTGGGAGTGAGGAAAAGGGGGAAGTTGTTAGATCCAACACTTATCGTTAAGTGGAGTTAGTTTCTAAAAATGTAGCATCCAGAAACTGGTGAGTAATCCTTCTTCCTAGTGAAATATTATGTCACCAGATCTGCTGATCCAATGCACAATAAAATTAATCCTCCTTTCTGCAATGCTGGTGATATGGCAATCACAGATGTGCTGAAACAGAAGTGTTCATGCCAGGCAGAGTTCACGAGCCACAGACCCAGCCAGTTGTTGAGTTTCCAGTCCATACTTAACTCCAAGCCTACAAGATCTGAAGAAAGGAGGAGGCAGCTAAGGATTCACTAAACAGCCTTCCAATCCTTTCTATTTCCTCTCTTTCCCCAAAATTGTAATTGCAGATGATTTCAAATTTCCCACCAATCTGGCAACCTAGTGCTCAGGAAGACAGTATAGCATGGGAGAGAGGGAGGTGGTGCAGAAGTAGGTAAGGAAAAAAACTGACATCTGTGGCCATGTGCACGTCAGGCTCTCGAAAACTTGAACCTCCCAATATCCCCACGGAGTTGGTGTTTCACACATTGTACAGCCACCCAGGAACAAAACTTTATTTGGGACCCAAATCTATGCAACTCCCAAGCCCTTTCCATTATACCATGCTGATCCAATCATTTTATGGCCCATGCTTAAATTTTTCTTCTTAATGATCCCTACTGATTTCTAAAAAGGGAGCAGCAGGTGAAGGGAATTTAGGCTCAATGTAGTTTAATAACTCAGTCCTATCCATGACAAGGTTTACTTATAGGTAACTCACAGGTCCAGTCTATTATAGTTATTTGTGACTACTCCATGATATCAAAGGTTGTCTTTTTTCAGAAATAGGTCACATGTCCATGGTATCGACATCCAGCCCTTCAAATACCAGGAAAGAGATTCTGAATGGTTGGGTGTGGGTCACATGCACTTTGTGGCTAGGAAGCAGCAGGATCCCTTGGCTGACAGTCAAAACAAGACCACATGTCAGGGGAAAGAGAGTTGATGTTACCGAATAGCACAAATGATAGATATCCACTGGAATGGGACTTCAGAAACCTGCAATTACCTTGTCCATTATTTAAATTTTTATTATCTGTCCCTCTCCAACTAGAGTGTAAACTCCATGAAGGCAGGGAAATAGACTGTTTTGTTCCTCTCTGTAAACCAGACAGGTAGCACAGAGCCTAATATGTAGGAGAGGCTCAATAAATGCTTGTTACATGAATGAATCAGGCAAGATCCACATGTTGTTCTGAAGCCTCATTATGAAACACTGATGAATAGAGGTCTGTGCTTACTTAAAACCTAATGATTCATGGAAAAGAAGAAGTAAAACTGTAATTATTGGTAGATGGCATGGTACTATATAGAGAGAACCCTAAAGATTCCACCAAAAAAGCTATTAAAACTAACAAATGAATTTAGTAAAGTAGCAGACTACAAAATTAATATTAAAAAGTCAGTTGCATTTTTATATACCAATAATGAATTAAAGAAACTAAAGTAACAATATCATTTATAATTGCATGAAAAAGAATAAATACCTAGGAATAAATTTAATCAAGGAAGTAAAAGACCTGTGCTCAGAAAATCATAAAACACAAACCATAAAACCTTTAAAAGAAGATACAAATAAATGGAAGCGTGCACTATGCTCATGAATAAGAACTAACATCATTAAAATGTCCATACTACCCAAAGCAATCTATAGATTCAATGCAATCCCTATTAAAATACCCATGCACTTTTCACAGAGCTAGAACAAATAATCCTAAAATTTATATGAAACCACAAACGGCCCCAAACAGCCAAACCAATCTTGAGAAAGAAAAAGAAAGTTGGAGGCATCACACTACCTGATACCAGACTATACTACAAGACTATAATAATGAAAACAGTATGGTACTGGCATAAAAACAGACACATAGATCAATGGAACAGAACAGAGAGTCCAGAAGTAAACCCATACCTATATGGTCAATTAATATATGACAAAGGAGGCAAGCATATACAATGTGATAAAGACAATCTCTTCAATAAATGCTGCTTAGAAAATTGGACAGATAACATGCAAAAGAATGAAACTAGATAACTTCCTTATACTCTATGCCAGAATAAACCCAAAAGGCACTAAAGATTTAAATGTAAGACTCAAAACCAAAAAATTCCTAGAAGAAAACATAAGTGGTAAATTCTTTGACATTGCTTTTAGTAATATTTTTTGGATATGTCTCCTTGGGCAAGGAAAACAAAAGAAAAAAATAAACAAATGGGACTACCTCAAATAAAAAGTTTTTGCAGCTCTGATGGGTGTGGCTCAGTTTGTTGGGCATCGTCCTGCAAGGCAAAAGGTCACCAATTTGGTTCCCAGTCCAGGCACATGCCTGGGTTGCGCCGGGCCAGTCCCCTGTTGGGGTGCATGCAAGAGGGGACCAATCCATGTTTCTCTCATGCATCAATGCTTCTCTCTCTCTTTCTCCCTCCTTTCCTCTCTCTTTAAAAATAAATAAATAATCTTTAAAAGAAAGATTTGCACAGCAAAGGAAACCATCAAAAACAACTGAAAGATAACCTACTGATGGGAGACCATATATGCTAATGATATATCTGATAAGGGGTTACTATCCAAAATATATAAGCAACTTATACAACTTAACACCAAAAAGAAGAAAAAAAAAGAAAACCCAGTTAAAAAATGGGAGAAGGACATGAACAGACAATTATCTGAAGACATTATAGATGGCTAATAAACATGAAAATATGCTTAATATCACTCATTATCATGGAAATGCAAATTAAGACCACAATGAGATATCACCTAACACCTGTCAGAATGGTTATCAATAAATCAACAAATGAGTCTTGGTGAGGATGTTGAGAAAATGGAACCCTCATGCACTATTCATGGAATTGTAAATTGGTGCAGTCCTTATGGAAAAGAGTATGGGAGGTCCTCAAAAAATTAAAAAGAGCATTACCTTATGACCCAGAAATTCCACTTGGTATTTATCTACCAAGATAAACCCAAGAAACCCAAACCACTGATTTGAAAAGATACATGCGTCCCTATGTTCCTTGCAGCATTATTTACAATAGCCAAGCTATGGAAGCAACCTAAGTGTCCATCAATAGAGGAATGGATAAAGAAGTGGTACATATACACAATGGAATATTATTCAGCCATAGAAAATAATAGAATTTTGCTATTTAGAACAGCATGAATGAACCTAGAGGGAATTATGCTAAGTGAATAATTTAGACAGAGAAAACCAAATACCATAGGATTTTACTTATATATGGAATCTAAAAAATTGAATAAACAAACAAACAATATAGAAACAAACACATAGATACACAGAAAAAAAATGATGGTTGCCAGATAGAGGTACTGGGAGGATGGGTGGAAAAGGTGACGAGACTAAGAAGTACAATTACCAGTTATGAGAACAGTCACAGGATGTAAAGTACAGCATAGGAATATATTCAATAAAATTATAAAAACTGTATGGTGTCAGATCGGCACTAAACTTGTCAGATCACTTTGTAAGTTATACAGACATCTAATCACTATGTTGTATACCTCAAACTAATATTGTCTGTCAACTGTAACTGGAAAAAAAATCATACAGCCCCCATTAAAACTGATTTTTCTATCAGTGGAGTCTCGAAATTGAACATGAACCCTAGCAGGCCCAACAGTAGCCAGGAGAAATCTGCCCAGGTGTGACTTCAGCCCCTTCACAGAAACAACACTCGCCAACTCTTCATGCTTAGACGGCCAGTCACCCTGTCAGTTCAGCCGTGGCAGTTCCCACTAAACATCCTCATAATTTAATTAAACACCCTTTATTTTGAAATAGCTCAAGGATCTTAATCACCAAATACAAGGTTGTAACTCCATTTCATATACCTATGCTTTAGCTTGTGTCTCAGTGCCATGAAAGTAAATCTCTTTTAATTGGGAGGTTGACACATTTTTAAAATAAAAATCAAGGATCAGGGATTTCTGCCCCCTCACTTTTACCAATGCCAAAACCTCTTGAAGATGCCATTTTTGTGTTTCTTCTCATTGCCCTTCTTTGAAGCCCTCTGTGTTCAGACAGAATGTCAATCTCATTTCTCACTACACCCCAGCACCTGGTACAGTCCATGCCCCGCACATAGTTTAGCCTTAAATAAAAAGCTATTACACTTAGTGAATAAGTACACCATTGTGCTTTTTCTGTAAGTCAATTTCAATTAAATATGACTAATTATTGAATACTTAGCCTATGCCAAGCAGGGCACTATTGGGAACCCAGAGGAAATGTGATCTGAACATTCTTGTCAACCATATAGGTATTTTTTCCCCTCAAAGACTCTCTCTCATTAAGAGCTACAGAAAACAATAGTAAGAAAGAATAGGTTTTCTAATGAAATAATTTAACTTGTTTCGCACCCTCCACCCCCACCCAGCGCCACTGGTAGGTGGCCTATTTGGGGCAGGACCGCATGAGGATTTTCATGAACCTAGGCATTTGGCCATCACGGCTCCTTTCCTCCATGAGAATAATTAGAAGTTTTACTTCGTGGCTGCACTGGTATAAAGATGAAATAAACCAGGCTGGGGTCATTACTATATATTCATTGTTATTCTGTTCATTTTCTTCTTATTTTAAACAGAATCAATATGAGCATGTTTATATGAGCCACTAAATGCACCATAGGTCCCACAGGCACTATGCCTAATGGGTAAGTGGGACCTGCTCTGGGGACCACATGTAGGGACCATGTCCCCACCAGACAGAGTTCTCCTCCTCCCTCCATTCCTGAAGGAATGCAGTTTCAAGGCAAGGAGCTGGTCCAAACTTTCTACCTGGAATCCTAACTCAGGAGGTCTCTCCTTTTCTTGTCTAATATAAGAATAAACTGAGACTTAGGGGAGAAAAACCTTATCTGCATCAACCTTCTGCAGGGTTTTAATCATGCTGACTCTTACCTTTTCTGTTGCTAAGCTGTGGGAAAATTATGCCTCCCCAACACTACAGAGCCCTCCTCTCGTTTATGTAAAGACCCCAATTAAGCTAGAAATAGAATTTAGCACTGCAAACACTGTTTAAAAAATGTTAAGACATCCAGTCCAGTGCTCCTGTTCATTATTCACTGCTGAAACCTAATATTAGTAACAGCATGTACTGAGGACCTGGACCATGAATTAATAATGAAGCACTTGTACTGGAAAATATGTGAGCACCTAGTTACTTTCTTTGGCAGGCACCTGTGGGGACAGGAGTTTGCTCTGTCTTACACAGCATTTTCAGTGATAGTTCTGCAGGATAAAAGCAGTTATCAGTTATTTCAGAGGGATCACCTGCTGGGGAAAAGATAACCGAGAATTCATGGACCACCCACCCTCCTTCCTTCTTGCTGCCGAACCATTTCTTCTGTAAAACTTTCACTTTCCTCAAGTACTAAGTCCCATCAATGTTTTCACATGTGTAATTTCAACCATTTCTTCATCTAGTTTGCTCCACCATGGGATTAAAAATGCCGTAAGGACAAAGAAAGAATTGTACAGAGAAGCAATGTGGGACAGTGGCTGAGGACAGAGGTCACAGGTTAAATCAGACATAGGCTGGAATTCTGTCATTATGGACCAGCATGTAACAATTGCATGATCTTGAGCAAATCATTTAACTTTTCTGAGCTTCAGTTTTTCTCATTAAAGGGGAGATAATAATAACTACCCTTTCTGGATTAATGGAAGGAGTAAGGATGAACATGCGGAAGCACTGAGTACAGTGCGCTCTATAGCAGCATTCCATGAACACCAGCTGTTAACATCATCTTCATTACCATTTTCTCCTCACTCCCTTGTATCCCTCCTATCTGGCTTAATAATTAGCACATGCTAATGTTTGTTGCATAAGTCATAAAATATATTTTACATGTAACCCTTTCATCTAGGAACAATGGCTTCAGAGGGCAATTTGTTTTGTTTGGCTTGGTTTTTGACAAATTAATGTTCACCTGAGTTTCCTCCTTCTTTGCTGCCTCATCCCTGCTTCCCAGATGGAGGAGTCTTTGAATATCTTGATAACAACGCATGAAGAAGGTTTTCCAATGGATTTTCCATTTCTGGCAGGTTTTACTTTCAAGAGAGTTTGGGAGAAATTCTCAGCCAGAAATGATCACAGCACCTATGGATGCAGCCAAGAGAAATGTAAACCTGAACATGAAAATACATTTGTGTAGAGAGGTGTCGAGCATTTGGCTCTGTACGTGTTACTACAACTTTAAGGATTATTTAGTTTATTCCTTGCAAGGCAACCCACCTATCCCCTAAGATCAGGTTTTTTGCTGCTTCCTGCACATGTAAAAAAAAACGCCTTTCTACATCTGCAGAAAACAAGCAGTTGTTGTCATCACTATACTTGCCCTGTGAAACCTTAGCAAGGTGATCGAGTTACACATTCCGTTCCTTTCAGAGGAACACAGCATTTCAGCTCATCGTCAGGGCGTTGCTACCCGTGGACCTGATAAACTTGGCTTTTGAGTTTTGTAGCTTTAGACATCACATCATTTTTTTAAACTAGAATAAAACCCAAAACACTTTTCAAAAACAAAAAAGATAAAAGGAAAAGGAAAGGGTTAGAACTCTCTCTGCTAACGAAAACTAATTCATGGGGAAAAGTCCAGTTGTTGTTTTCTTTTTAAGCTATTACATAACTGAGTGTAGTCTGCGGTACAGGAAATAATTTTGCTCATGCACCTGCACAGAAAAACCCACACCAACAAGTTTGCTTCAGCCGTCAATCTGTGAGACCAAGGGCTATGCCTGAAAGCAAAGGTGAAATAAAATACGAAAATTGCACAGCAGCCGCAGAGGAGTCAGCTATCCAGAGGCCCCTGCTGAAACCCCATCTTTAGGGTAGAGTTTCAGACTCATTTTGATGTTTTGGTCACCTGACCCAAGCTCTGAAGCCCAATTGGCTTCTGAGTTTACAGGCTAAGTAATGATGTAACCAGAGTGTGTGGGAACCAGGAGGATGAGACAGATACAATTTTTCCCAGTCGTTTATTAGACTTGGCTACTAATTCTGCTTGTTCCTCGGTTTGACTGCTGGTTATCAGGAAATTCGAACTACTTAAAGGACATAATGAGTTTATCTATACTCGGGGTAGAATTTAGTCACATCCATATAACATTAAACCATAGTTACAGAGAACACTAATTTGTGAAATTCATTTATTTATATTTGAACTTGGTAGCAGATGGATTTCAATGTATATCTATATTTTATGTGCTCCTTTTTTAAACTATACATTTTTATCATCACTTACAATATCACACTTATGATGCCTAAAAATATCCATCAAAATAAAAATGGTAAGGTATCCATGATTTTTTCTATTCCTTGTCTTACTTTATGGAGTTTCTGCCTAAACTGAGTAAGTGTTTATGCTCGTGTAATTTGTCACTATGGCAACTTTTGGCCTTTAAAATGATGACACTATATCAGAGACAATTAAGCAACCAAAAAAATTATCCTCGTTTGACAAGAATAAGCAGAACAAGTTTGGCAAACTTCAGGTATAACCAACACAGCAGGGCAAGGATGCCTAAGGATAAAAGCATTTGCTGTTCAATCCACACGACTTCATGTCAGGAAAAACGAGATCATATTCTGATTTCACAACAAAAACAGGAGATCCAAAACTGATAGCAACACTTAAAAGTGTTGCTCTCAACACTTTTAAAAAGCTCTCAATTTCCTATACCCATTGCCCCATCAAAGAAATCATTTAAGTAATGTTTAGCAGTCATACTGCATTGTCTTTCTGACACGTCAGCATGAATTTGTGGAAAGTTTTCCATCTCATAATTCTGAGCCTCTTAAGGACATTACACCTCACGAGATCTCATCAGCAGATTTGCCACAGACAAAAACACGTCACAGGTCTCAACACTGCTAGTGTGGCTGGACTTTATAAGAAACTCCCTGCATGTTTTTTCTTTAATTCATTGATGTTATATTTTTTGGTGGCATTTATACTCATAGGAAGTGTTTCAAATTCTTGAAATACTTAATCTAGTTAGCAAATATGTCTTTAGGAAAAAAATCCCTAAAGAACAGTTCCTTATCATTCTCCTTCTGCGTATCATGCTCAACACATAAGCAATAGATATGGTGTCTGACATCTACTTAAACCTGTTGGGAACTATATCAAACATTCATGGGGATTAGTGTTGGAACTGGTGTAAACATGGCAAACACTGCTGAAAGCACTTACTCACATTTCCATATGTTATGTGGTAAGCAGAGTCATTTAACCAGTGAGATACCCTAGGAGGCGGTATGCAGGTAGCGAGAATTTGGCAGGTGAGAAGTAAACACTCCCTGGATATATTTACTTCACAACACCAACATACCTACCTAACTCTGCTTCTCCTCAAGAGACAGGTCAAGTTCAAGATAGGCAAGTTCATTATGAAAAGTTTCTACCGCATAGATAAAAATGATTTAGTACTTCCAGGTGCACTGTAATTCTTGGCAGAAAAAGTTAATTCCAGGTGTGTAATCTCCTAAAGAAATCTGTTGTCAAAGCTGGATAAAAACATCACATTAGAAAAATAGAAGTCCACCCATGAACAAAGTACAAGGTATGGCTAGGAAAAGTCTCTGCTCCATGCAGAAATTACAGCATAAAAGTGAAACTCCCTTTTACTTATGTAAACATTGCTTGGTTTTGGGCATCATTTCAAAAGAGGTAGAGCTGAACATGCACGAGCATATAGAAATATGACATACTCTCAGTGGGAGGTTTGGGGTGGGGCCCTAGTGCCAAGCCAGACTCTAACGCACAGACAAAGGAAAAAAGAAGATGCATTTTATAGCTTACAGATTTTTTTTCCTCATTTTTTTAAAGCAGCCAGCCAACCAAATAACTCAATCAACAACAACAAAACCAAGATGTACCACAGAGTGGAAAAATGTTATAACAGCTTGAATAACACGGGGGCCCTGGCAGGGGTGGGAATGTGGGTGGAGGGGGCAGGAAGAGAGATCCTCATATTATGGAATATTTAAACTTTGTAATTCAATGCACATTTATTAACTGATTTCCTTTTAAGAGGCACTTATTTATGACAGGTTTATGAACAATATAGCATGTACAGAACACTGAAGTTCTCCCATGACTTGTTTTTATTTCCATATGTTCAGATGAAATTAATATCACATTTAATAGTATTACTAGCTGCTCTTGAAGTGTCTGCCAGTGCTACCTCCCTCGGGAGTTGTTACCACCAGATTAATATCCTGTGGGTCACTTAATTTAAAAAACCACATTATAGAGGCATTATGTGATTAGATGCACTGCTTTTACAAGCCAGTTGGGGTGTGTACTTTGCATCTGGCTCAGAACGACTGGTGAGGCCAGCTTATGAAGACCTCCAACCTGGAGTCTCTGAGAGGCCAATGATTGCACAGACATATGGACAAGTAGAGAAAAACGTGTCCTCCATCTATCTGCTATCGGAAACTGCCTTCAAAACAGGACCTAAAAGGAGCAACTCACTGAGTAAGAAATGGGCTTGAACAGTTGGTCGGAACCGGCTGCTCCAGAGACGGGAGGTGCTATCAATTCCGCATCAGGTCTGCTTGTCACAAAATACTCACAGTGAATAGAGAAATCATGCTATTTCCACATTATGCTATCAATACCAAGTTTTATCCATTGTAAAATATTTTACTTGTGAATTTAAAGTATGCTCTTTATTCTCCCTTTAAACGTGTTCAAAGCTAGGCATTGGACAGACCACCCAAAACAACAGGAAGCATGCCTTCTGAGTGAGCAGGAGGAATTTGCCATAGGCTCCAAGGACACCCTGGAGTAGGATGCCCAGCACTTCCTGCAGGAGTTTTAAGTGGCATCAAGAGCAGAGGCCCCAGGCAACACAGAAGCATCAATCATCATTTATGGTCTACTATTGATTATCTGTAAGGAGCTAATTCATTTAAGCTTTCTCCAGGCCAGGCCCAAAGAGGCCTCAGGCTACCAGCAAAAGAGGAAGAAACCCTGAAAGGCTTCCCAGAGGGGATATTGTGAGCTGGAGAACCTGTGTTTGAGGTACTTTGTGGGTATTTCTAGTTACATTCACAGTCAAATTAAAATAATGTTCTCCCCTTTACTGGAACAAATCTGCAATAGTTCCTTGTCCTTTTAACTGTCCTGGACCTTCACAAATACAGTGCCTTCACAGAAATGATTGTTTTAAAAATAAAGTCATTTTGTTCAGTCCTTTAAATGGTCAATGGAACAGTTTTCCCCGTCAAATATAAGTTGAACTGATCAATTGTGAAGTACATTTCACTATGTAAAGGAAAAGAAATTTATTAGGAGTCAAGACAGTATGAGATGAATTGGACAACAAAAATAGTTTGCCTTTGGGTTTGTCAAAACAGAAAAGCCTCCCTGAAATTTCAACCGAGACCTTATTCCTTGGAGAAAGGTGAAGTCTTAGAGAAAGGCACCTCCACTGGCTGCTTTTGAAGCTTGTAGGTGTAAGTAGTGAGGACCTCAAGGCTTTCAGTCCAACCACAACTATCTGGGTTTGCTCACTACTTTATTCTTTTTTTAATCTGAAGCAACAGGAAAAACATATGGAAGTAAGAAAGGGAGGAGTGAAAAGATGATACTCTTTGCGTTTGCTTTTGCTTCTGCCATTTGGCACGTTTCTAAAATACCAAGGTCCCCAGTCTCCAGGGAACGCGTGCATCCTTCGCTCTATTGTTCAGTCCTTTATCTGATAAAGAACTAAGAATCCCCAATGGCTGAATAATTACTGAAAACAATTTCCATTTTCTTGCATTTGCATATTTAAATGGATAAAAGGTGGAAATCACTCTCAATTTGTACTGGTGTAGACATCTGGAATACTGTCCCAAACTGTATCCCCCTGAGTGGGTCACAGAGCATCTCTGTGTGTGTTTCCTTAGGTGTAAAAACACATTATTTCACCTGTCAAATTCATGAGGTTGTTTAGAAGAATTATGTGAGCTCATGATCATGAGAATGTCTTGAAAAATATGAAGCATTGCAACAAATTCAAGGAACGGCGCAATTATTAAATGATGATGACAGCAACGAGAGAAGGTGCAGGCGGAAACTGTGTGTCTATGAAATTATGGCTTAGTATCTGTCATGTGGGAATATTCTTTGCCATTCAGGACTGAGTTACGAATAAAAGTTATGAGCACAGTGGTGACCCTTGACACATTTTAAATATGCAATGTCTACTTTTCAAAAGAAAATTCATAATATGCATATTTTTACATTTACTAGAACTACAAAAGGTAGCAAAAGACATTAATGCAAAGTGCACATTTTGCAGTCTCTGGAAAGTATCTTTCCCTGTTTTGCCTCCAGGAATCCCTCCTCTTGAATGATGCTTGGGAAGGCCTGCTGATGGTCATCTATAGACATTTAGTCTGACTGAGATACTGTCCTGTCCTATTCAAGTGCTATGATTTCTGTCAAAAGGTGAAATAAACATGCTTCTCAGTATCATCACCCAAGAGATTTTACTTCTGACCCTCTGGGTCTGCCTCAAGTGGCTACTAAGTGATGGAAGGATGATAAAGAGGAAGAGTGTATAACAGTGAGAACTAAAACTATGCCCTAAGAACATCTGTAGTTTCTCCCTGGTTTAACCGCTATGGGAATAAAGGCTTAATTTTGCAATATCAGTTACTTCCCTGTTAAGCAAATACACTATAAAAATTGTATCTTTCTAGATATGTGCACATATTTCTGTCCACAGTGCCCTCCCATCACTAAGACAAAAGAAAAGCATATTGATTTTCCTGGAAACTTACATAACTTTAAGTTGACTAGGTGGAAATCTGTTTTTTAAATAAGGAGCTACCTCCTGCTTAGGTAGCCAAAGTTGCCATAAGAGCTTTAACTGATAAGACATTCAAGGACAAAAGCACTAGGCCAAAATCAGATGCAAGGGGCAGCTTCTTTGGGGCTGCTCTGAGAAAAATGGCAATTATTTATACTCTGCCTTATGGCCCAGACACACAAAATAAGGCTGAGGCAAGAAGAGCAATGCTATCCATGCAGAAATGAGAATTACAGCCTTCTGGATGGACAGATATAGAGTATCCCTGTTTTTAGCGAAGTAAATTACTCTGCGGATGGAGGCCCGTGCAAAGCTTGTGCCCTGTTTTCCTGTTCAACTTCAATATCCTGTGCTAGGATTTCAAGAACACTCACAATCCTCTTGCCTTCCTCCTTATGCCCATTATATTCCTTGTCTACAGCAGGCACTTTCAGCTCTGCTAAGAGTGTCTGTGAATCTGTGCCTGGATGTCAGGACCCTGCCCAGGAGCTTTGCTAATTATCCTAACTCCCCCTGCTGGCGGGTTTAACTACAACCCAAATGAAAAACCCTCTCCTCATTTGAACACAGTAACTGTTGTGTAAAAACATTTTTCAAGTGAATCCACATAGTAAAAGAATAGGTCAACAGAAGCAAAAATCTTTAATATTAATATGAGAATGTAACTCAGTATAATATAAATAAATTGTAGGCTTGATATTATTTCTAAAACCAGTTTTTAAAATTAGATTGGTGAACTATAGAATAGATCCGTTGGTCTAATTTTTCCTTCATTCTCTTCTTGTCCCCACACCCCTTCTCATTTTTGTGGTTTGTGATAGTTCCCTTTGTCTCTAAGCTCTAGACTTCTACTTAATAAGCACCAATAAAGATTGGATGTTATCCTTAAACAGGGGTAGCATTCCCCACCTGCTAATTGCTTTATTTGTACTCACTGTTTCCGCCCTCTCATCAACAGGGGCTTTAGCATAAAGGGCAATGAAGTAGAATGTGATGAGGCGAACAGGAGCCAGCCGAGTGAATGCTTCCATAATTACACAGTAGCCTGGAGTAGCTCTTCTCAAATTAAATTATGAGCCTGGATTACCTAAAACTCTCAGGACACAGCCCAGGTTTTCATTTGTCTGTATGTTACTGTCGACAAGCTGCCGTCTTTCCTCCTGCCTTTATTCTTCACAGAGATCATCAAAGCTCCACTTCCAATGCAATATTCCCAAAGCAGTGAGACATCGTGGAGAATGTTGTTTTCTTAAATGGCTCACCTAACCCTGTGTGTTTTATAACTTTTTTTATTTTATTTTAAAAGAAATGTTTCTCATGTTTATAACCACCCCTTCATTTGCATATCAAAGTTTAAGCCCAGCTGAGTTTATTCATGATTCTTTGGCAAATATTTATGCCTTGTCAACATCCCAACCACCCATAAGGCAACTGGAACAAAAGTTACTAGGCCTGGGCAATGTTTGGCTCCTTGTTTGAACACCTGACCATCCCCTTGGAAATGTACAATACACTGGAAATAACAGTAATAAGAGGACCAGACTCAAGGTCAGGCCAGCTGGAATAGGTACTCAAAGCTTCAGCGGACTAGCTGTGTGGCCTTAAATCAGTCACTTAAGTTCTCATTTTCTCCATCTGCAACCCAAGGAGATTGTACTAGACAATCTCTAAGCCCCTTCTTGGTCTATAGTTTCAAATATTCATAAGTATATATGGATAATGCACACAGAAGACAGTGCAGATTTGATTGCAGTAGCTAAGCAAAGCAAGATAACAATCCATTTCTCAAAGCGTTTAAATGGTTATTAAATCAAGATCTGGAGTGTCCAAGATCAGGTCAAAAAGTAAACAAAGTGTGGTAAGGCTTGGCTGGTGGGTGGATCCTGGAGAGAGAACAGCAGTTCAAGTTCGGTTCTGCCAGGCCCTGTGCTGTGTTGTGTGGGTCCACCAAAGCTTCCCAGAAGGATGCACTAGATGATCTCTAAAGTTGTTCCCAACATTGAAATTATGGCTCAAGCAGAAAAACATTCAAATCACCTATTCCAATGGGTAATATTCAGTAAATTTTACTCTATATTCTTGAAGAAAAATGAATATTGTTCCGAATAATTATGAAACAAATATTCTCTGTTCCATATTACTCTGTATTGAAGAATATTCAGTTGGTTTACAAACATGTATTTAAGCAGGCATCCTGATGGGGAAAACAAGTAAGATTACAACCATCACAAAGGTAAGGAAATTTTTCAGATAGAGTCATCAAAGTGATAGGTTCTGATATCATACGCCAGTTTGTTAAGAAGGCTCTTAGCTACCATCAAAAAGATAACAAAATTTTATCTTCATGGCTAAAATGTTCATTTGGAAGGTACACCAAACTAAATTGAAAATATCAGTTGCATTTACAATTTTTAAAGTCGTATGTTTCCTATACCAAAGCCTTTTCAAAGCCATTCATTAACTAAAAAGTCACAAAACAAGCTGAATTTCAAATTGATTCCACTTGAGGTGTAAAAAAACTTAATGATGCAAATTCTATATTGGTATCCCTAATTTAGAAAACTATAAACATAAGTGCTAGCACCTTCTAAGTACTTTCCATGTTTACTTAAAACACAAGCTATACCCACGAGACTAAAAACACCTAACCAGTAAGATCTCAACAGTGCCACTCAACACGAGAAGTGACAATGGCCCCAACATGGACATGGTGCTTGTTCTGAACTACCATTGCCTCCTTTGTGAGGTTAACTGAGATGGTGGGCAAAAGAACACCACTTGGGAATACATTTGGTAAGCAGATTACAAAAGAATTTAGAACTTCCAAGTGTACCAATTATACACATGATGGGTAACAGGAATTTGATTTCTGGTATTTCAAGTCAAACCTGTAGCTCCCATTCCAGAATTTCCCTGAAACATCTAAAGAACTTTAAACCTACTTTGCAAACATGAAAGGCTAAGATTAGCCCTTCTGAGGTTTGCTCTTAACCACTGTTTTTCTCTTTTATTTGTAATAGAAGCAAGCAGAGAAAATAAATTTCACTAAAAGTTAATTATATAGTATTTGTCATTTTTATTATAATATCCTCTCTTTTCTATCTCATTTATTTGCCATTAACAACACTACATCTGACTTCTTGGTCTCATAAAGGTGGAAATTTATATGTGTGCATGAGTATATAATATATATTTTATACACATACAATATGTATTTTACACATGCATATACATACATAGCGTGGAAAAGGAGATATTGCTTGGTTTTCAGGCTATCCTTTCTAAATAACAATGCAGTTCTTTTTGTGCCTCCATTTTCAATCAGCAACTTACTCTCAAAACTTTCTCCTAAGTAAGCCTATAACATGTTCTTGAATGGGACAATGGTCTCACACCCAGTCTCTGAAGGCAGGCTACGGTCGCCATCCTGGCTCTACGTTTCCTTATCTGATAGATAACCTTAGAAAACCACTTAACCTCTCACTGCGCCTCAGTCTCCTCACCCATAACAGCATCTATTTCATGGGATTGTGATGAGGATTAAGTGGGTTTATATGTGAAACAAATTTAGAATAGTACCTACCACCAATTGTCTAAGAAGTACCTAATACTTCTTAGACAATTAGATATTACTATTGGTTTAGTTATTATATTTTACTTTAATTAGAATTGAAAGAGCCATAATGGCTAATAGGGCTACCAAAATGGACAGCACCATTATAGAGCATTTTGGACTTACACCTAGACTTGAATGCATGGCCCTGAAATGTACTACCTTTATAACCTTTACTCTCAGGGGCTTCAGTCTCGTAATATGTAAAGTACAAAGAGTAATACCTATCACCTAGAATAAATGTAATTGTATTTGTAAAGGACCTAGTATATTGCACTTTATAAATATTATTTTCTTGATTCTCTACCCTCCTCTAAATTAGTATTATTTGGACAGAACAGCTTTTAGAAGGACCAGACACAAAGCAGAGAGACACTTTTAGCTCTTTTTAGATTTCAAAATGAAAAATACCAGTTTCTCAATGTTCTCACTTCCTTTACTGTAACTGTCAGACTTGAATGAAAATGTGATGTTCTGTTTTGACAGAAACCCCTGAAATGCCTGAGCATCTCTCAAAAGGCACAAAACTAAGAAAATCCTCAAGACCCTCTCACACTCAGAGAGCTTGCACATGGGGTCCCCAGCAAGCTGTGGCTGTGGAGAGCCCATTTGTTTGTACCCTCCTGGACAGGGGACCGCAATCCAGGCTGCCTCTTGTTGCCTCTCTAAAAAAGCAATCCCTGTGGGACAATGTTCCAATAACCTTGTGATCTGGCATCTGCCTTCATCAAAGAACTGATCTCGAATAGCTGGGTGTCCCCAGGATAACCTCCTTACACTGAAAAGTTCTCGCAATTACATTTCTAAAAGGTGGTAGAAGAAATTTTCATGTATCATGAAAAAGAAGTGCACTCTCTTTCAATACCTTCAAGGACGTGCTCCTAAGGGTCTGAGATACAGGACATCAGGGCAAACCTGAGCAGATAATTACAAGCCTGGGTCTAGAAGGAAGGACTTTGGAAGTACAGATTGTAGGATCAGCATTCCTAAAATTGGAACTTGACTTCAGAAGGGCAGGATGGGGTCCAAAATACTTTGTCAGCGCCTCAGCCCTTTTCTGAAGTTATCCTCTCTGGTGAGAAAACCTTTTATTGTTAGCTTTGTATTTGATGCTTTAAAGATTTTAGCCAAATTGGTTCCTTACCAGGTCCTGAATATAAAGACTTTCTGGACATTCACAGCTTTGTGTAAATAATGTATCATAATTACAATCCAAAAATAGGAAAGACCACCTATCTACTCAACCATTATATTAATAACCTGTATGGCAGAAAAAGTAGGGGAGGGGAAAGGAGGAGCGACGAGAGACACATAGATGAGAAATGCTGAGTTCATCCAACTCTGGGCTAATATATACCAAGGGAAGAAAACCCCCCAAAATGATGCCCAAATTATGCATGATGGCAGCGTGCTGTGGCAAAAGCACTGGCTTGGTGCCACAGCGCCACTCCCCATCCCTCAGTGACTGTGAGATTTGGGTCCAGTTACTGGATTTTTTTTTAAGCCTCAGTGTATATAATATGAGGATAATACTACTTTATATCGAGAATTATAAGGATTAATTAGACAATGTATAGAGTGCTCAGCACAATAACAAAGTCAACAAAGATTTGTCTTCTTCACTCCTTAGGCATTTTTAAATGATATTATGATTATTCTGTCTAGTTTCCACAGTTAGCACAAGCTATCCAAAAGTATTTATTTAACCTTTCACCCAGATTTCAAAACTGAATGAGTCATGCATTGAGCTAGGACACCAATTTCAGCAAATATTGAGGTTTTGGGATTTACTACTCCCAGGACTTAAATAAAGTTCAGGTGATAGGGATTTGATTTTTCCCTGATGCATGACTTAGAGGAATAAGAAATCAATAATAGAGGCATTGGGCACCATTTGCCAAATGAGCACAATTTCTTTTTCCCTGAACAGCATGTTATTTATTACCAAAGACATTTTTTCCACTGTGGGTCTTGACTACATCAACTCTCTTCTCCTCTAGGACTTCTAATTGCATTTGAATAAGAAATAAGATCCTTGTAAACGGCTCCTGAAACCTCCTTTGGGTCACAGTTAGACCCAAGGATGGCCCCACTTCCTGTGTTTCTACCTGCATCCCTTGACCAGCTTTTCTCATGCCCACTCGGCCCTCATCTAGTCCCTTCACCGCACAAACCCAACTCTGAGTGGGCCTCAGTGTTTTAGATGGAATTAAACAGAGTGGAAAGAATTGAAAAAAATGATTTTTCAGGCCTATTTCAATTCTGCAATGTTGTAATTTTAAAGTTATAAAATCCAGCTTTCTAAACCATCACTTCCTACCCCTCCCATTAGAGTCATTCTATTCTTTTCAACAAGTACCAGAATCAGAATGCACCCCCCCCACACACGCACTTGCCTCCACAAGGCCTTATCCAGAATAGAAAGTAAACCTCTTCAGTTTCTCATTACTTAAGACTGTGATTTATAAAAATTCTTCCTGATCTTTAGCCACTTCCCTCACAGAGAGCACCCAAGCCTGGCGCCGAGCATGCAATTAGCACACCATAGATACCTGTTAATTGATTGACAATGTTAATATTATTCATTCTTTTCATTTCACATACTTGTTCAGTGTTTTTACCTGTTGTCTATTTATCCTCTATGCCTACCTCCATTGTTGTTTTCTCTAAAACTACAAGCTGCAAAGTGTACGAGTCACGTTTCTTTGAGTCATTGTGGATAATGGGCTGTAGAGAGATGCTTAAACAGGCTTTTCAATTGATTGATTAATAGAACGATTGATGGATGGGTAGAGGAAAGGGTGAATGCATTACAGCATTCTCCATTTGCTATTCCAACAGACTAAACTTACCAAAGGAGTCCTGTTCTGCCCTTGCCCCCTGAACAAAGCGGCAGAGGTAGGTGCGTGAGAGGGTCAAGGAACAGCCATCCCTACCGCACACAATAGAGGAGGAGGTCTTGCAGGGGATACAGCTTCTTCTCCCACTAATTGCTGCAAAACATCTTTTGAGGCAAGGTGGTTATTTTCTATTATTCCTTGGTCATTTTCGTAGGAACTTGTATTTTTTAAGTTGTAAAAGGAAAAAAAACTAAAAAGCACTACATTTTTTTTAACCTTGCACTTTTTAATTTTGAGTCACAGTAAGTGCAATTAATACTCCTGTAGTTGATAACTTTTTTATTTATTCGTTGTCTAGTATACATTCAGTCTATAGATAGACTTTGTTTCATAAATCCAAAAAAGGGATAAAAAAGAAACACAAAATATTTAAATCTTTAAGTTGCCAGATTTAATTTAGAAATTTAGAATGCATGCTATTTCAAGTCCAACCTTACGGGTTCTTGGACTCAAGTATGTAAAAAAATTTTTCCCAGATCATTTTAACCAGATAGAGGAGCAGACAGGACTAGGCACATGGAGGCAAGCAAAAGCTCTCCGGGTTTTCATGAATTCTGGCTAGAGATATAGAGCCATGTCTCTGTCCACATTTACCTCTGCCAGTGCCACATGTAACGTGTGAGAGGGACGAGTTCCCCAGAAGCTCCGCCTTGTGGGCCCACAAGGGGAGCACTAAAAATCCATGATTCTTTCTGCCACTCAAGAAAACATACCAGAATCTCATACATGAATAAATTAGGAAAGAGTCCAACTTATTTTTTAATTGTTCACTCATTCATTTTTTTGAAAATATGTATTAAGTACATATGATTCTAGGCACTGCAGACACATAGGTGAGAAGATGTAGAAGTTCTCTACACTCACAAAACTTATATTCATGTAGTTGGGCCCTTTCTTTGCTAGTGATTAATTGGATACGGCGCACAACAGTACACTCACCCCTTCTCTTTGACTCCTTAGCACTGTTCTATGGGCTGTAGAGAGAATAGACAGAAATAGGAGCTGAGCTAATGGAGGGATTTAACTCAATCTTCAACAAATCCTCCATGTCCATTATGCAGAATAGACTGGCCTGGGTGCTACCTGTGCCCTGTCCTTCAGCATTGGGACTATCACAGTAATATGGCTCTATGATGACTCTAGAAATCTCCATTTGCCATACATGGTAATTGAGACTCACGGATCTTAGTGAGGCTTAGTATGCCATTATAGAAGAATGTTTCACAATAGATCAGTGTTAGGGTGTAAGTGAAACAAAATCAGTTTATAAAACATATGTAGTATAATACAGTTTTATTTAAGACAAAGAGTAATTATATGTAGGAAAAGATGGCTAGAACGTACAGCAACCTGTTGGCAGTGGATGGCAGTGGTGAGGGCTGCAGGCACTGTGCACGCACTTTCCAATGCCCTCTAGATTTTCTACAATAAAAGTATTTACTAAATCCTCTCATCAGCAGGAGAGAAATTTCACTCCTCCCAAAGACTACATCAAATATTACTGCAACAAAGGAGCCAGCCCCCCCTGTCCAGGTGGCCTCCTTTTGTAACTTAGGAGGTGATGTTATTTGGCCTTGCCACACTTGGAATAAAGCCCTGGAAGTTTTCCTGGGCAAACTTCACTTGGACCTATTTGCCAGCAGCAACCTCCTGACCAGAGTTTTAGCCCTGCTACTAGGTGCAGTGCACGGGTGGTATTCCATCACCTATCAATAGTTGGTAGTTTTTACAATAGCACTTATTCTACTGATATAAATTGTACATTCTTTCGCAAACATCATCAAAAGAAACTTATCACAATGGTGTCAAACACAAGGCCTTTCAACATATAAGTTTTAAAAGGAGGTAGTAGATTTATAAATCAGGCAAGATACTAATATATATATAACATATATAAAGATATATATGTCAAAGAGGAGTGTGCTAAAAAAATGACATGGCATAACCTACTTTCAGTTTGGTCTGTTTCTTCCACCTCTTGGAGAAAGTACAGAGCCATTCACCAGTGGAGAGAAAATAAAGGATTGTGTAAACTCATAGACTCAGCTGATCACAAACTGGCAAATATAGTTAATGGTTAATTATCTGCAAAGACTTCAGTCTTGTCACTTTTCAATTTTCTGGTCAGCATTTAAAAAAAGAAACCAGCTCTAATTAGTTACATAATTTTTTCAGGTCCTTATAAAGCTGATTTCTATAAAGCTCTTGGAAAAGCTTGATTTTGTTTTGTGCTGGGATTTTTTTTTTAAGTTAATGTAATTCTCTTATATGAAAGCTAAGAGCACCTGCACCCTTAACCCAACTCCTAAGCAGGAAAATATCTTTTTAAATATTTTTAAAGCCCAAATCTAGGAGCTCTGAGTTTCTTGTTGCTATTTATCAGTGCTGAATGGCAAAAAGAGAGCCTAAACCTCCCAGATAGAAAGTTGGTTTGGAGAGTTAGTATTCAGCCATGTGATAATAATATAATCTAAGGAGATGATTTGTATAGCTAGTGTGGAGTCAAAATTATAGAAATACATATAGATAATTCCAATTAACTACTGGCTCCATTTAGAAAAGAATCTCCTCCTGAGAAAAGAGGTTTTGAGTTTATCTCCCTGTTCCTTGCTCCTTTACCTTTGAGCTTTTAGGGGGCTTGGGAGGTGGGGGCAGAAATGCTAACCTTAATTAATGGAAGATCCACTACACCCCAGGCAAGGGCTTGGGTCCCAGGCCCAGGTCTCCTCCTGTGCCTCTCCCGAGAGTAACGAGCAAGCAGGCTTCATTACTGGCAGCTGAGGGGAAGGGTCACCGGGAATGGATTTGCAGGGCCCTCATTGAACGATCACTCCATGCTGAGAGGAGCTGGCCATGCTCTCGGACACCTGGTCATTAACATTGCTAATTAGCAGCCATTAATCAGGGCGCTCGCTTTTTTTGTTGTTGTTGCATGTCACCGGCTCCGAGGAACCAAGTGAATAAGAAGATTGTTTCATTACCTCCACAAGAGGTGGAATGAAAGCAGTTCCCATCAGCTCAAGATGAGATGGATTAAGGGAAAGGTTAGACAACAGTTTGAGATGAGCCCGGGCGGGCGGGGGTCGTTGGAGGGGCCAGGAGACCTGAGCTGTCTGCTTAGTGAAAATCAGTCACCTATAATTAATGAAATCTACTGCACCCTAATTCTCATCATCCTGTGAGCAGTCCTCCCACTACCAAATTTTTGTATCGTAAGAGCTTTATTTTCTTCTGTTAGTGCAGGGACTTATCTTTAAGTCATTTTAATTCTATTTGAAAACTCAGTACGTTTAGGTTTGATATTTTCTGCCTTCTCATTCTAAATTCATTTTTCCTTCCAAAAGATGGACAATTAAAAATTTTAAGTAGTTATAGCTAACTTCTAGCATGTCTTCACATATTTACTTAAATGGATACATTCCAATCAGCAGTCAAAGGGTAATGAAAAAATAATTCTACACTTTTTAGAATAGAAATAATAAGTGGGTTATTGTTACTCCTAACTGCCCCTAAAAGGCAAGAGGCAATGAAAAGACCCTATATTGGTTTGTATATAATGACACTGAGAAGAATAACATGTCATTAAAAAGGGCTAAAGATTGTGCGTGTCTGTGTAAATTGCTTCTTGTTGTTAATCCAAATGCAATGTGATAAACATATTTCAATGGAGTGTTTTCTCTTCTGGAATGTGGGGTGTCGAGTAGAGCACATTGTATTTACCTTAATTTCTGGAAAATGGAAATCTTGGTAACAGGTTGTATGTCCAAGTGTTGTTGATATTGTCAGCATTGTTTATCTAGAAAAAATATTAAAATAATGTGAGAATATTCAATTAGCAGTTTGCTGCTATAAATTCATTCATTTATTTATTAAAATATACTCACCCAAGAGCTGCAAAGCAGATCTCCTCGACTTTCATGAGATGTTCTCTTTATTAAACAGTGAGCACTTCAGCATTTCGCTGTTTCTGCTCTAGTCTCTCTGTAGTGAGTTACAAAATGTGGTTTGCAGTGGCACTAAGTGACTAGGAAGCAGAGATTGGCTAAGTATTTATTAGTGCTGTGGCTTTATTTGGACATGTGTAATAAATATACATTTGCTCATGTAATATGTACCCCCACACTTTCAAAGCAAAATTATCCATTTAATGTGCCCTACATTTCCAAACAATAAGAGCTAAACCTGTTTTTTATGTACTAATTTGCTCTGTTTACAAAGAACTATGAAGTTGTTGGGCAAAGGAAGCAAGTATGTAAAACCAATCTGAGGAGCATTTCAATTGGGCTGGAAATCCGTAATATGATTTCTAGGACTTCATGGGAAAGTTGAACGCTCAAGGGGAAGTTACACAAAGAACAGCTGAGAAAAAGTTGCATTCTGGCACAGAAGCATGCAAATGGGGCACATTCTTCAGTTTTCTCATGACGGATTGCCTCTGAAACCACCGAGCCGAGCTGCAGCAATGCTAATGAGGGAGATGCATCAATGAACAGTGTCATCCCAGGGGCTTCCAAAGGGGTCGGGGATGAGGAGGGGGCTGGAGGGAGTTGGAGGAGGAAAAAGGAAGAAAGGAAGAAAAAAGTGATGGTGGTGGGGGAATGGGGCGGAGGGAAGAAAATGGAGGAAGAGCAGTTGAACTTTGAATTATTAGGGCTAGGGCATTAAAAAACAAAAATAACTTAGGTAGCTCTGGAAGGTACAAAATGAACAGCCTTAAAATTATATTCCGTTAAGATTTTAGAGATTTTAAAAAGCAAAATAGGATGGAAGATAGAAAACTTTTTAAACTGCCTATTGGACAAAAATTTTATTAAAGTTGGGAGCTAAAAATGTTTCTATCCAGAGAATAACTTGTGGTTTCTTTACTGAGGACTCTAGACTATAGTGGGAAAGACTGGGGGACCATCTATGCCAGGAAAAAAGTAGCACTTTTTAGTCTTAACTGCTCTGTGGTTGCAGATTTCTAATTTAAATATGTTTTTAAATTCCTGTAAGTGCATACATACATTTGTAGCTCATTTACCACAAATGAAAGACAGTTTTCTTGTCATTTCAATTGTGTTTTGAAAGACTTTCTTTTCTTTAACTGCATACACAGAAAGATTAGTTTTTTAAAAAGAATGTTTCTCTTGAGATTAACACATGATTACTCTTGTAGAGATCTGTGAGACTTCTCTTTCTTGAGTTGCTAATACCACTCACTTGCTTTCATCCCACCTAGTGGATGCAAATCTATTAATTTATTTTTTATTGGCTTTTCATTCTGGGTTTCCAATACAAATTTCTCATGGAAATCAAATCAATAACAATTTATTGAATGCTTATTATACTTAACAGATTTGCAAGTATTCTTATAAGGAAATTCTAAAAAATATATAACACTGTTAAGTTTCAGACCTTGGGAAGTGGTACAAACTTTCAAACATCATGAAATCACTCCTTTTATAATAACATCACAATGAGAACAGCCAATTCGGTGTTGGTGTGAATTGTGTGGTACACTTCCCAAATGTCCCACTGAAACTTATCCAGTGCTGGTTTAATCAAAAGTTGAAATGTATTTTTCCTTTCAGTATCTTATTTGATTAGCATCTGGTTTTAAAAATGTCAACAGCCAACTATGCTCCCGGTTTGCTAGCCATCTCAGCCCCTTTAGCTAGGTAAATAAATAACTTAAGTAGAAAAAATGAGTGGTCATTTAAATTCTTTAATCAATGAGGAATATATAAGAAGCTTTGTTCCAAGCCATCAATACATACTGAGGCTAAAATTGGGTCCCTTTTATTCTTTTGTTCAATTCAACCAATAGGAGCTGCAAGATTCAAAATTAAAGCTCCCCAACTCAGTCTATTGTGTATTACAGTTCATATGGTATAGTTTCCAAGACCACCCACAGTTCCAGGAGTGCCTAATGGAAGATTGTATCAGCTGCTGTACCTAATGACAACTAGATGAGTTAAGAATGAAGTGTTAGCATTCACAGTACTTGTGGGCATAAAACAGATTATTCACATCATTCCAAAGATAACCTTTGCAGCAAAATGCCTTCATTTGCGTAACATGTTTCTAACTCATCAAGTACATCATCAACTGAAAATACCTTTAAAATTTTAAATTTCTCAGATAAAAAATTAAAACATAACACATTAGAGGATCTATTAACATGTATTTAGGTCATTTTAAATTGTATGTTAATGGAAACTGCAAAGCATGTTTCTGGCATCTCACAGTGTCATTTCGTAGCATAATCACAAAGTGTTATGAACCGGTAGTAGACCATTGTCCATCACACACCTGAGATCCGTGGTGTCTCAAAAAACTTTCCCTCTGAAAATTCCCTAAGGGCAGAGGGAATACACTTGAACCACAAGACATCTAGGAGTAAAGGCTGAGGTAATCCCTCTTCTTGCTCCCCTGCCTTCCTTTCCAAAAAGGGACAGTTCTTCAAAGTCTCCTGTTTTGTTTATTAATTTTCTATGATTTACTCCACAATATGGCCACTTTTATTTTAACATAAAAATTATTTAAATTACTATGTTTGCTAGCTTGTTTGATTGCTTGGTTTTAAATCTTAGAGTAAAACTGGTACTCCGGAAGATGCACCGAGTGATTCTCCCCAGAGCACTGTTACCCAGACTTAGAGGGCTGCAATCAGTGAGCCTTCCTTTGAGCTAAGGGACTCTGGTGCGGAGCCCTGCTGCGGACTCACAGCATGGCTTTGGGCACCTCGGTCCCTTAGCAGCTTGGGCCATGGCTTCCATGTGTGAAACGATAGGGCTAGACTAGGCGTGTTGACCTTTCAAGTCTTTTCGCTGTCAGTGTGCTCTAATCATTCTGGTAACACATTTTGTTTTTTCAATGGAAAGGAATGACTACTTACAGATTAATGTAGATGAATTCTATGAATCTTTCCCCATAAAAGGGTTTTAAGAATACATGACCTCCATAGGTGAAATATAAAGATAAAAATCTACTTAACTGTTTTGGCAAATTTAATCTCCCAAAACTATAAAAATCAAACCTAAAAAAAAGTTCCGTTTGTATTATCTTTTGTTTTTGCTTGTTCAATAAGACCACATTTAACTGGAAATAAGTAATCAGAACTCTTTATTAGTCAAACTTTTTCCTTGGCACATAATTCCAAGAGGAAGATGCAGAAAAAAAAACCTTAGGATAAGTTTTTTGTCATTTAAACATGCTTAAATTATGTAAGTTATTCACAAGACTCTGTGTCCAACATACTGTACATCCTTAACGATGGCATTTTAGTTTCAAGCTCAGGCTCTGGAATCAACCCTGGGTTGAAGTCCTACCTCCACCATTTAGTTATGGACTTATCATCCTTCCTGAGTCTCAGTGCTCTCAGCTGTAAGATAAAAATAATAATAATTCCTCATAGGGGGCATTAAATGAGATAAGCGAAGTGCTCAGGACAGTGTTTGGCTCAAGGATAAGGGCCCCACTAATGTTATCAATTATTAATACCATTACTAGATGCTGGGAATTGATGTTTTCCTTAACATTAAAGGCCCATTGTCAACATTAGACAGATACTTGGAGCATACCAGAGATACTGTAATAGGGAACTAACCCAGACCACTTAGCCAAATGTTGTCCAAACTGCCTTCCAAAAACACCTTCTTTGATTAAAAACAAAAGGCTTCCATCTTCCTACTCCTCTCCTCTGCACAACCCCAGCCCCAAGTCACCATCATGGTGCTCAGCCTGAATAGACAGTCTTCTCTGCTGGCCCGGTGATTCCCAGCACATTCAGAATCAGAATCCTCGGGATTATCACAAGGTTACTTCCTGTCCTAGCTGACAAACCTAACCCACCCAACAGCACCCCCAGGCTCAGTCTGGCCAGGTTAACCCAGACCTCTCTGCCGTGGCTTGTATGTCCCCACCCTCACACACCTCAGTCTCTTTCTTTTTCTTTTAGGATTTTATTTATTTATTTATTTATTTTTAGAGAGCGGGGTAGGGAGGGAGACAGAAAGAGAGAAACATGGATGTATGAGAGAAACATCAATCTGTTGCCTCTTGCACACTCCCAACTGGGGACCTGGCCTGCACCAACCCAGGCCTGTGCCCTGACCTGGAATTGAACAGATGACCTTTCTGTTTGCAGGACGACGCCCAACCCACTGAGCCACACCAGTCAGGGCCGGGCAGTCTCTTTCTTCCCAAATTTCAGTTTCACACCCCTTACCCCTTCATTAGCTCCTTATTTCATTCAGAATCAAATCTAAACTCCTTCATGTAGCCTTCTAGGCCCTCCTTTCTTACTCACCTCAATTTCCTTGTCTGCTCTCCACCCTACTACCCAGCCAGCAGCTGTGTTGAGTACTGAAAAGTTCTCAAAACTCCACATTATTCTTCTGCACCTCTAGGTCCTCAAGGGTTCTCTTTTCTTCTGTAACACTATTTCCCCCTCTCCCTGAACCCCTCCTTCAGATTCCCCACAGCTAATTTCTATGTAGCTTTAAGTTCTCGGCTTATATGGAAGCCTTTCCTGACTGTGGAAGATTTGATTAGGGACCTGCTCATGTGTTCCATGACATTCCAGCCCTTAGAGTTTTCCAACCCTAATCAGAGTTTTATCAAATATCTTTGTAATAGGCTGCATGCTTACCTGTCCTATTCCAAATAATAAATTCCCTGATGATGGGGCTGATTACCACTGTACCCCTAGCCCTGAATTAAGTCCTCAGTAAATATTTGTTACATAGTTTTATTTTTTATCTGTCTTCATATAATCATCTTTGGTGCCCAACCTAAACCAGGGACATTGATAATAACAGTCATTTTTAATAAATTGCATCAACATTAGAAACAGCCATTAATCAGCCAACCACAGAAGTGATATGGACCTAAAGAAACACATCAACACTCACTTTCTTGCCATGCTGTCCTGGAGAATGTTGCAGAGATGTCTTTGAGGAACTATGGAATTTTTATTGAGTAAAAATTTGCTAGTGTAGTTAGGCATCTTCAAAGCTGTCCCTTCCCTCCTAAAGGCTAAAGAACTGTGAGAAGGAAGTGTTTGGGGGAGATAAGGAGCATCGTGAACAATTAGAAGTTACTGGGAAGATTTACATACTGAACTGTTAATTGGTTGTAGAGGAGAATTTGGCATAAATCTTTTAAAAATATTTTGCTTATGATTAAGAAAAACTGTGAGGTTTTTCAACCCCTGTAACTCTGTAGCATGTGGGGATGACAGGAACCGGGTAGATCTTTTCGCTGTGTCTTAGGACCTCCCACACACCACACATCAGTAAAGAAATGCCTCAAATCCCTCAGCTCTGATCACACACACTTATGTCTGAACACCCATCTCACTTCATTTTGCCTTTATTTCCATTTCACTTTCTCCAGACTTTCTGTCCCTTTTTGGTGTCCATTTTTGGCTCTCATTATGGACCCCGGGACTCCATTTTGCTCGATCTTTCCTCTTAATGTTCTCTTAGAACTTTGTTTCCTGATACTCAGTGTTTGATCAACTCCACTCCTAGACCCTCATTCCCCCAAAAGAGTAGATTGTCTTAATCTCCTTTTTACTAGAAATATATATTCCACATATATTGAGAGAGATAAAAAGCCATTCTAGAACCAAATGTTCATGGTGAACACTGGATCACCTGAGCCCCCGGCCACACAGTGGCTGGCATTTCCCAATGTGTAGGACACGTACCACCTGTGACATGCCACTGGAGGTGATGGGTATGCAGGTGGTGCACCAGCATGGCAGTGAATACCAGCAGTCCACAAAGTGAGTGTGAAAGTAATTCTTTTCGGTTTTCTTCCACTCCTTCTGATTATAGTAAGAACAAAGTCTCAGCTAATCTTCAATGCCTTTCCTGCACTTGACAACAGCTCTAACACACACACACACAAAAAAAATTGATAACAGTTGTATTTTCAGTTGTTTAACAGTTACATTCTCTTTCCAGCATACCAGATTTGTTCAACATTCATTTAGGGGTATTTTCATAGTGGTATTTTCATAGTAACAGTGTGATATTTTCATAGTAAATAGCTTCCCTTGCAACTAAATTACATTTAAAATGTAAGTCCAGTCCTAGCTGGTGTGGGGTTGAGTGTCATGCCATAATCCGAAAGGTCACTGGTTTGATTCCCCATCAGGGCACATGCCTGAGTTGAAGGCCAAGTCCCAGATTGGGGGCATGTGAAAGGCAACCAACGGATGTTTCTCTCCCTCTCCTTCTCCCTCCATTTCCTACTCTCTAATAATAAATAAATAAAATTTTTTAAAAAATAAAAGGTAAATCCATGTAAAATGTTTTATTTAAAAATAATGCAGGTACAGGTAGTATGTGGCCATAATTAAAAAAAAATGACAGTGGTCATGAATTGCTGAATTTTGGTAAATGATTAAAAAATAGGCCAAAGTTGTAAATCAGAATTACAAATTAGACTTAGATGTCCATAATAGTTTAGATATTTTCTGACCCTCAAAATGCCAGATTTTCTTTAAATCAGCCATAAAAGTGTGTCATTAATTCTATAAGCATTTCTTAAGAGCATTTTTAAGACATAGAGTCTCCCCATACTTTCATCCCTGGCCCTTTCTTCCTCAAAACCATGAAATGATTGTTCCATAGACTACAGCACTCACAGGTCATTGAGAGAAAGAGAGAGAGAAAGAGAGAAAAGAGAAAGAAGGAAGGAAGGAAGGAAGGAAGGAAGGAAGGAAGGAAGGAAGGAAGGAAGGAAGGAAGGAAAGAAAGAAAGAAAGAAAGAAAGAAAGAAAGAAAGAAAGAAAGAAAGAAAGAAAGAAAGAAAGAAAGAAAGAATACTTTAGTCCTGTAATTACCAAAGAAATAAGCAGAACCTTGAGAAAACAAGCTGGTGTTCAAGAAAATAATTCTCATTGCCAGCACCTAACCACTGGCCTCTTTCTTAAAAAGAGGATGAGGCCCGCAGGGTAATAAAAGGCCCTATAGAACCGCATAAAAGTTCCACATGTGCTGCTCCCTGAGTGGCCTTCAGGGGGGTAAGGGCTGAAGGGGGAACAGGGGAACAGGGCTAAGAGCAAGACAAAAAAATCTTGCTTCGGGAGGAGCAGTTCATCTTACACAAAAAACTAATGAACATGACAGGTTCCCATTTGCAGAAGGTGTTATCAGTGAGAAAAAAACAACAAAAATAAGAATCGCAATAATAATAATAAGATGAGCCCCAGCAGTTGGGGTTTCTGCAATTACAGTGTGAACTGCATGAAAGGATTATATGAAGTGCTCTTGGCTTGGAGGGGGAAGTAAGAGCTTCAGCTTGAGAGTTGCAAGCAGCTGCTTGGGGGCCGTGCACCTGCCGGGTCCAAGGCTGTTTTCACCTCGAGAGGAAAACAGGCCCCTTCTCTTTCCATTTCACAGCCCCCAATCCAAAAACAACCTCTAAGAAGGGGGGAGAAATGGGGAGAAAATGGAGAGGAGAGAAAGGCAGAAAATATAAAATAAAACCTAAAAACTTTGTCCATAACAGTAAGAGTGGCTGCAGACTTAGTGAGACAATCGTGGGGCTGGAGAGCCAGGGAAAGGTAGGGGTGGGAGGAGGGCGACAAGCGGGAGGGAATGACTTCATTTTAATGCAGCAACAGACAGAGCGTGATCTGATATTGGCAAAGTTTCAACGAAAATGGGGGGCGAGGGCGGGAGGAGAAGAAAGGACTCTTTTACTGTTTCAGGCGTCTACATCTTCCCGAGGAGCAGAAGCTCAGCTCGACATTCTGGGAATAGCAATGAGGCGCACACAACAATCAAAACACACTAAATCTGTTTGATGATTCAAACACATCATGCATCTGCACCCACCAAATAGGACTTCAATTAAATAACCTTGCAGATTTGAACAGGAAAAGAAGGAAGAGCGTGAGTATTTTTAATTAGTAACTCCAAATACAAGCAGTTCTGTAAAAATTAGGTGTTTGCACTACACTTTATTCTAAAGTGAGTTGTAAGTGTGTGCTGCTCAAAAGCACGAACAGCTCCTCCCTAACACGGGATTGAAGTCGTTTCCTTCCTTATCAGGAAGACTATAGGATGCTGCTTCCAAGAGGCCTTCACCAAAGAGGTGAGAAGGGCCTGCGTGAGTCTTTTCCATACACAGTCACACAAATACATGCATATACAGTCCTTTTCCAGTGTTACGGGAAAACTATTAAAACAAAACAAGACACACACACACACACACAGCGCACAGAAAGAATAAAAAAGCCCATGTCTCAAATCGGTCCTTGTGAAAACTACAATTTCTGTTCCCAAGTATTTTTACTTACACGGTTTTCTATTTCTATGGTAGGGATAAATTATTTCACCACACAATTATGACTTGGTCTTTGAGCATATGATCTATCATATATGTCTGTAATCCCTGCTGTGGAATAACACAGAGTTAGCTGTGAATGATGTGCTTGAGCGCCCTAGAAAAGGCCTTTTTGTTGTTAGACAGATCCAGATTCACTCATTTTCAGACTGACTTCCAAACAAGCTTGGCCTGGCCTCTGCTTACTTTAAAAAAATCAAAAGAAAATAATTCATATTGAAGAGTTGGGAAAGCATGTGTAAGGCTCTCTCTTTGGACTCTTAGAAACACTTCTCTCTTTTATTGAAAATTTTATTCTACCTTCAACCTAAGCAGAAATTTGGAGAAATGAGAAGTTTTTGAAACTTCCTCGACTACACTACCCCCACACATACACACACAGACTCCAAATGTACCAGTTATCTGACAAAATATAAATAAAATCTATTTCAAATATAAGCATTTTTCTCAACATAAATTTCTAAGGTTAATCCAAAAACTATTTAGTAGAACAAGAAAGCCAAATTTTCAAATTAATAAGACATGAAATTAACTCAATCATTCTTTAGGACCTAAAAATATAAACGAATCACAGAAAGGGAGGAAAGAGGTCAAGGGTGGGAACTTGAATACAAAATGTCTCACCACATTCCTATTTTCAAAGAGTAATTTGAGTGAATTGGGGGGCTCAAACCATGGTGACAGCTATACATTTTAGAAAGCATACAACTTGGAGTCAAAAAACAGAGTTGAAAAGAAACTCAAACCAGGGACACTGACTATACCCATCAGTTACGGGGAAAATAAGTCCCATTGACAAGCCTGTGAGCATCAGGTAAAACATGAAATAAAAGAGGGACATGTTAATCACGGGAGGGGAAATTGCCTGGACTGTGGTAACTTAGGAAAGTGGAAAAGTGCAGAGACTGTCCCTAGTGCCCCTCAGTCAGCTGCCCTCTGAACATGGGTGAAGCTTCGTGCCCCATTGCAGAATGAGGCCAGATGCAGGGCGAGTTCTTCCCTAATGGACATGAGGAAGGGACTTAAACACGGGAGGCAGGAACCCTGGGTCTCAGTCCTTACTCAGTGTACCCTTGAGGTAATAACTTGCTTCCTCTGACCTCAGTGTTTTCTTTTTTTAATGCTTTTGAATTTATTTTCTTTTTTCGTTGTTTTTTTTGTTTTTAAATTATTTTATTGATGTTCAATTACAGTTGTCTGCATTTACCCCCCACCACTCCCCCCACCCCAGACAAACCCACCTCCCTCCCTTGCTTCCACCCACCCTTCCTTGGTTTTGTCCATGTGTCCTTTATAATTGTTCCTGAAAACCCTTGACCTCAGTGTTTTCATCTGTGAAACAGGGGAGCTGCATCATTAGATAGTCTCAAAAATGTCATCTGATTCTAAAATCCTGTGATTCTGTGGGTAGAACCAGACAAGACTGGTAACATATTTCGAACCAAGCAGTAGACAGGCCAATTTATATTTCTCTCCCCCTGCCATGATTAAAACCCCCCAGAAGTTGAATCCCCAATAACTCACAGCTTTGATGGAAGCTCTTTGATTAGGCTGAGTAATCTCAAAAGAGTCTAACAAAATAAAGGTAAATTGTCAGTTATAGAGTCTCTGGAAGTTCTGACCACTCACCCACCTTTAAAGCCCCATGTGAAGCGGGGGTTCAGAATCTCAGGGGAAAAAGAGGAGAAGGGTATTTGTTTATCCCACTCACAACTCCTTCTCCCAAACTCAACCCACAGCATCCCACAGTGAGCCACTGCTATTAATGGGGGTGTGTCCTATCAGGTGCTAGGAGGGAAAACAGGAAAAACCTTACCTTACCTCCCCCCTTGTCAGATTTAATCTGTTCTTCAAGCTTCCATGTTCCTTCAAGAAGATTTTGCAGAGTTCCACATTCATCTTTCTTCTTTACAAACTGGTAGCACTCATCTGACATTAATTATGCCTTGTGACATCTCATATTTTTATTTAACTTTTAAAGCAGCATTTCCTCAAGTATGATACTAATTCAGTGTTCCTCAATATGATTCTGTGGTCAGAATCTAGACTAGGCTGAATTAAACGAAGTTGAAAACACTTCACAGAAAAATGTCCCAGAGCAATTAGTTAATAAACTGATATGCATTGTGACACGCTAGTGTCTGGATGGCACTTGGTCTCTGCAAGATTGCATTTTTAGTTTAAAAAAAAAAAGCCTGTATCAGAAAATATTGTCCAATCTTTATAACAAGGTTCACTTGAGAACTAAGATTCAAGAATTCACTTATTATTTGATCACTAATGGCACAAACATTTACCCAGTACCTGCTTCATGTCAGGCTAGGAGCCGTCAGTAATTCCAGGCCCTCTGTGCAGTGGAGAAGATACAACAGCTAATCACACGCCAAGGTGATGAGTACAGTGACAGTGATATGCACAGGATAACAAGAACACCGGTGGAGAAATGCCTGCCTGGTAGGAGAAGAGAGATCAGGAGCACAGCTTTCTCCAAGGGGTGACATCAGAAGTGAGGGTGGGAGGGACCCATCCTATTAGTGATTACGTATAATGATTCCCAGTTTATAAAGTTTTCCACATAAATTAGTACAATACCTATGTTTCATATCCTCTTGAGCACTTGCAATATATTAGATGCCTGGAATTCATTTGCACTTTAATTAGCCTTTCTAAGAAGGTGCATTTCCTTGCAAGTTTCCCCATATACTTTTCGTAGTTGTGAGATGCTTCTACTCCAAACTCAGATTGACAGTGAAAGGTAAATTAAGTTTGGACCTCCCATTTATGTACTTTTTTCATATATTCCTAAGGACAAAACTCATTAGGGAATATCTATCAAACTCTCAAGGAAAGAGTATGGTAATATTTTCAAAATAGTGAGATTAAACATTTGAAAGCCTTGTGAGCAGTACAAATCACAGAAAAGAACTTTCTGTTTGTTCCCAGTAAAAGTGTCACTTGGAATTCCTCAGCGGAGCACCAACAGAGAGACCCTGGACCCCGCAAGGAGGCCAGCCCAACAAAGACAAGGTGGTTTTGCCTGATGAAAACCCTTGAAGACCCTGCCACTGAGGGCAGGCCCAAGGCTCACCTGGTTGGCTGGTGGGTATTGCTAATCTTTCAACCCACATGATAAGATTCCTTAAGGACGTTTTGACCATAGAGCACAGGTAGCAAACACAAGGCCCATGGGCCAAATCCAGCCCTCCACCTTGTTTTATCCGGCCTGGCATGCTATTTCTACCTGGCGGCAGCACCGAGCTCCTTGCCCCTAGTTGAGGAGTAGTTACATTTATACAGTCCTAAAATTACATTCAGCCTTTTGAAGGCAACCACGAGGCTGATGTGGCCCCCGGTGAAAATGAGTTTGACACCCCTGCCATAGACCATCCAAAGCCATTTGATAATAACCTGTGGTTTATTGGGATTTTGTGATATTTACACTATTATCACTTCTCACACATATGTAAACATAATGAGTCACCTACATGAGACACAAGTCTGACTTCTCCTTTAAAATAAAAATTTAATACCACTTAACTTTTTTCCAGTGACATGTTAGATTCCCTTACATTCTTCCTTTCATTCAGATAATTTATGAGAAAGAGAGAGCCTCCCTCCTCCCCCATTCATACTAGCTGTGTAGAGAAACTTTCTTTGTAATTTTAGAATCAAGTAAGGAAACTCGGTGTTGGGAGGCTGGGACGGGGGAGGGAAGGGATGTTGTGTGAGAAGCAGCAATAGCTTCTATGCATGTGGCAGACTTCATTCTTTCCATGGTGAATAGAGCACTAAACCAAGAGTCAAACAGCTGGAGACCTGACCCAGCTCCACCTTCTACTAACTACAAGATATTTTCCTTGCCTTCAGTGGAATACTAATGTCTTCCTTGGGTCATCTTCATGGCACTTAAGAGGTTCAAATGAGTCAAAACAGGTGAAAGTACTGTAAAAAGTCTAAGATGTCAAGTGCAATATCAAGGCCTCTCTTCACTGTGATGCTATTTGGTCAACAGCTTAGGCCTCAAGGTCAGACCCATCTGAATTAGAAATCAGCTTCTGCCTCATAGCAGCTGTATGACCTTAGGCAAGTTTTACTCTCTAAGCTTCATGTTCTTCATCTATAAAGTGGAGACTACTAACCCTCAAACAGTTGTGAGGATTTAACGAGATCATAAACTGCACCCTGACAGGGTCTGAAATCGAGATTCCTCAATGAACACTGTTTCAAATCACTAGTGAAGAGTTACTGCCATATGGATCATCTTATTGCTACAGTATGGGAAAATGAGACTCATCAAATGTGTTTGGAGGCCCATCACATATAAAATTTGTGTTATTTCCTCATTAGAGGCTTTCCTGAGTCCCCAGCCCCTCCCCGAGTTCATTAGTCTCTCTCCTGTACCAACTCTGTTTCAATATTCTATTGTACTTATTAAACACCATTTTGTATCTTACTTATTTATGTGTTTCCCCTACTAGACTATAAGCTAAAGGGGGTAGGATTGAGAGTGGAGGGTGGGGGCAGATGGGGTGGGAGAAAGTCGTGGTGGGAAAATGGAGACAACTGTTCTTGAACAACAATTAAAAAAGAAAGAAAATTGATGGCAGGAGTCTGTCCTATTCATCTCAGGCTCTCCCATGCCTAAAACAGTGCTACCTCAGAATGAACACTGAATAAAAGCTTATGGGATTGGACACGTGAATATATAATGTTCTGCTGTCAGTCCTCAAATAAGTGATAGAGACATGATAGAGCAAAGGAGCTAAGTGCTCAGGACCCAGGACAGCCTTCACTCTGGCACCGTCTCCTGCTCACTTGGCAGTATGAACTTTCACAGATCTTGTGCCCCTGCTATGCAGTTCAAGCAAACATTCGTAACTCATTCATTTTTACTGCCTCTGTAAGGCCAATAAAAAGGAAGCAAGACAGTGTTGGAAGTACATTTTGAAAATTCAATTAACCTCACCTTTCTTCAGATTTTGCATCCCTAATATAATGTCATAAAATCCTGAACTCCAAACCAAAGAGAACAAACATCAGCTATCCCAGGATCAGGGAATTCAAGTAGGGGCTAGGTCTAGATGAAGTTGATGGTTTCCCACATGCTGTGATTTCCAGACAGAACTGCAAGACTCTACCCTCTCAATAATTTTCTTCCACAAATCTTTCCTCCTTCCAAACTAGCCTGAAATTCTTGACTTGGAAGTTCACGTATATGTGTGTGTTATCTGAGGTGTTGTTAGGGGTGGGCTGGACATACCATCTTCAGAAAACCTTTGCAAAAATGCCTGCTGTCTTTTCACTTGCCTTTCCTCATTAGCATATTTGCATCATCCATACAAATGTGGCTTTTGCATCATAATAAATTATCATTATCAACACAGAATATTTTTATCAGGTCAGCTTTGGGCCCCACAGAAGATAGCTGGGCCCTTGGGGAAAGATAGATCTTAATCCATCACTTTGGAAATGGAACCACATGCACCCTGAAGATGGTGGACCGAGGAGAGGTGACTTACTTAGAGCCTCGGGCTCTGGGCAGCTGGGCAGAAAGCATAACTATGGAAGTCAAAAGTCAATATTCAATCCTGCTGTCCCTGGAATTGACTCATTATTCTTTTTGTTGTTGTTTTCAAGTAAGGCTTAGTGAGCACTGAGCATGTGCCAGCAAGAGGGAAAGTCTTGGTATACAGTGGTGTGAATACAGAAGTAGGCCCTCCCTTTGTAAAGTATATAATCCTAATGTGAGAGACAGATATTTAAACAGCATGCTGATTAATATTTAATTTTAAAATTATGAGGCAGAGGATGTGGAGAAAAGGGAACCCTCACTTACTATTGGTGAGAATGCAGCAGATTGGTGTAGCCACTGTGGAAAGTGGCGTGGAGTAACCTCAAAAAATTAAAAATGGAACTGCCTTATGACCTACTGATTCCACTTCTGGGAATATGTCTGAAGAAACCCAAAATGTCAATACTAATTTGAGAGAATATTTGCACCCCTATGTTCACTGCAGCATTATTCATAATAGCCAAGATTTAGAAGCAGCCCAAGTGTCCATCAGTAGAAGAGTGGATACAAAAGCTGTGGTATGTTTACACAATGGAGTACTATTTGGCTGTAAAAAAGAAGAAAATCTTACCGTTTGCAACAGCATGGATGGACTTGAAGAGGATTATACTGAGTGAAATAAGCCAGTCAGAGAAATATAAGTACCTTATGATCTCACTCATATGTGGAATCTAATGAACAAAATAAACAAACAAAATAGAAACAGACTCATAGATAGAGAACAGACAGCTGTCAGAGGGGATGGGGATTGCAGGGCTGGGTGAAAAAGGTGAAGGGATTAAGCAAAAAAAGAAAAACAAAAAACTCACAGACAGGCAACAGTACGGTGATTACCGGGGGAAAGGAGGTTGGGGGCAGGTAGAAGGCAGTATAGATGGAAGGAAATTTGACTTGGGGTGGTGAACACACAATACAATGCAGATGATATATTATAGAATTATACAGTTGAAACCTATATAATTTTATTAACAAATGTCATCCCAATAAATTCAATAAAAAAAAAGGAAAGAAATAAAACTAAGAGACAGCTAAAAGGAAAAAGAATAATCAATTACGAGAAAATAGTGGGGCACAGAAACCTATCTCTCAGATTGAGTGTAAAAGTGGATTTGCCTTAAATTAATAAGTTTCATCTTGAAAGCCTCTCATTTGCATGGGCTCTGGAGATGGGGGAGTCTGCAGTGTGTCAAATGGCTATGTTTTTTGTAAAAATTGCAAATGTAAGCTATTTTAACTGCAATCACTTAAGACCATTGTCTCTTGCTACTCTGGTTTCCCTGTCATATTTCTCCTTATGTGCAGCTGGATAGCCACAGGCATGTTGGGGATCTAGTTGGAGGGAAAATGAGATGAGAGGACATTTCACACGGGTACGGTGGGACACATTACGGAGTGCAGTTAAGTGAGAGAAGCCCCAATGTAAGAAACGTTTTCATAAACATTCCTCCCATCTTTTTTACCAACTCATAGCCGATGACACAAGGGTACAGGCCTAGAGGTGTCCCCTGAGAGGACTGTGCCCTTCATGGCCTAGCACCAGCAGTAGGAAGGTAGCTGGGGGAGAAACCAGTTGTAAACGCAGAGGACCAGAAGGGGCTTTTGCCCTGCGGGAAATTACTACTACTAAACATTTGCATAGTATTACTAATTAAAAAAAGCTTTGAAGCTAAAATAAACATTTCTAAACTGTCATAATAAAAATACAAATTTGACTACTATGCTAGGGGAAAACTAAATTATCTTTTTATTCTCACTATGGAAAATATTATAATATCATTATCATATGAAGGAACAATCAAAAGATATGGAGCATGTCAATTATATCTCAATTTTAAAAAAAGATATGTAGCCAGAGAACACAGGGGAAAAGAACTATTAAAGCAGTGTTTATGGTACTAGCTACATTTTTAAACTTATTATTTTTATGGTGCCTTTTCTGATTTTAAATAAACATTCACTTTTGAGTGTAAATTTGTACTTGTGATTTCTTACTCCTTTTCTTAGAGAGACCCCCCAAATTATACCAGCCTCAGGCCCCGCAAAACCTGCACCTGGTCATGGCTTCTGTGTGGAGATGACATTCCAGCTGAAACCCAAGGCAAGTGAAGGGAACATGCACAAGAGAAAATCTGGGGACACAGAAAGAGCACATGCAAAGGTCTGGAGGTGGGAATGAGCTTGGAGAGTTCATGCGTAGGACCACACACAAGTCCCACTGATTTCCAGGAACATTTGTTTCATTATTAAAATAATGCATGTTCATTGTATTTGAAAATTTGAAAAAGTAAGAGAAGCACAGAGAAAATAAAAGAACTACCATACATGTCCCAGTTTTTTACTACATAAATATGATTGCTCCAGTTATACCACCAGAACTCTGGGCAAGGTAGGGCAGCTCTAGAATGATCAAAACCTGGCAGATTTTTAAAGCACTGTACAAATAGAAAAAATCAGGTAAGTGAAATAAGTCAGTCAGAGAAAGACAAATACTGTATAATTTCACTTACACGTGGAATCTAAGAAAGAAAACAAACAAACCAAACAAGACAGAAACAGAGTCATAGATACAAAGAACAAACTGAAGCTTGCTGGGGAGGGGGTGTTGGAAAGAAGCTGAATGGAACTGAGAAGTATAAACCTCTAGTTATGAAATAAATTAGTCACAGGAATGTAATGTACATCACAGAAAATGCTGTCCATACCAGCATAATAACAGGCCACAGATGGTTACTAGGCTGATTGTGCTGATCACTTCATAAGGTATATATGTATAGGTGTTGAGTCACTGTGCTGTACATCTGAAACTGATATGATATTGCATGTCAACTGTACTGTAATAAAAATTAATTAAAATGAAGAATCTGGTTGTTCTCTTGATCAGCACTATCACCGTCATTATCAATACCCAATCAGAAAAACAAATTTAAAATACCCTCCTTTAAATCTTTTGCCCACATCACCCAGCTATAGCACTTCCGGCAGTAAAGACACAGGGGAAGAGGGGTCCCTTACAATTCCTAGTGAAGTGAACACTTATTTTGCCCTGCTGTCCAGTACCCTCCCTTACTCTAGAAACAATCCCTCAACTTTTAGGGAACCAACACCACCACTGTTTCAACCACACTATGTTAATAGAAAGCAATCACAGTTCCTCTTCTCAGCTCCCAATTTCAATTGATGGTTTGGGAATGTGTACATGACCCATTTGGTCCAACCTGAATTCTACCCCTACAGTTTTCTAGCAGGAGCTCTGAGAGGATTGGCCCCCACTGTAGCAGTAAAGATGGGAGATGGGGACCTGGGAGAAGTAGAAGGCCATGTTTCGAATCAAACAGAAGTTAGTCTGAGAAAACAAGGCTGAGAATCTACCAGAGCAGAGAAGAAAGATGAAAGGTGTCCTGGTGGATGTCCCTACAGAGTCCCTGTTTCCAGGCATCTCTGAGACCTAGCTGCCCTAACAGTTATTCCTGTTCACTGTCTACACGAGGTTGTAAATAATCCTCCTCTTGCATAACTTAGTTCAAGTCATGTGTCTGCTACTTAGAACCACATTATCCCCCAATATGCTAAATTTGAGTGCCTCCTGTGGATCTTTAACAAGTATAAGTCACCGTTCTGGATTTAGAGTTACTAATAAAGAAGAAAGACACAAGGACTAACATATACTGACCATCTACTGCATTTCAGGGACTACATGAAAATTACTTAACCTCTTCCTTACAGAAAATCTAAGAAATAGTCATTGCTTTCAGGAAATTGAGTATTAGTGTGGTAAGTAATTCGTTCAAGCCCTCACAAGAAATAACAGAGGCAAAATTGAACTTAAATCTGACTGTACATCCCATTCTTTTTTTGATGCAAACAAGAAAAGAGGAAATCTGGATTATGAATTGACCCAATGGGAATCTTGAAGCTCTCTTACTGCTTTTAAATCCTGTCCTTACATTGAACAGTCACTTTTACTACATAAGAGCTTTAATCAAAGCTCCTCACTTAAATATATTCAGATCTATAAGCTGGAGGTAGAAAATAAAATCTTCAAAGACTTAGCAATTTTATTGAGAGGAGTAATGTTTAACCAAGTCTATAATAAAATGTGGAAGAACTAGCAAAATACCCCATCCAAAAACAGAACAGGGAAAATGGGTCTAAACCACAGCAGAAATTACCTAAGTCCTTTATATGGGAAAACTGTTGGCTAATAGTGAGGGCTGTTAAACAATGAAATGGGTTACCAGGGCAAGCTAAGGAATCTCCTCATCTACAGGCCTTTAGCATAGTAAAATTTTCTTGGTCTGAATGGCTTTACGTGTGGTCTTCCTCGAGGAGGGGTGGGGTCAGGGAGCTACAGAGGAAGGGATGACCCCTCCAAATTCCTTCCTAAAGCCTGGGACTGTCCCTACCTGACTATCATCACCTTGATGAAGGGGCTCTTCGCCATTGGACAATCTGCCCCTGCTTTTAGTTCCTACCTGTCTTAGTAATGCAATAATTCACAACTGCTGTACAAATGATTGAAATGTTTAGACATAATGGAGGAAGTTTAATAGGGTCCAGTGGAAAACCCAGGTGTTTAGGTCAGCTTAAAAATAATAACCACCTCCCCTGCCAGGGGTTTTCTATTCACCATCAGCTCTGCTTTTATTCTTAGCCATAAAGGCTACCTCAGACAGGAAATTATTCACGTGATTGGTCTTTACAAGTGCTGTTGGGTTTAAACTGAGGGCTGTAGAGGTCATTAGTGGGCAGCCATGTGATTAACCTTTGCTAGCCCGTTGCTTTTCACACTTTGTTAACAGTTTCCATTATTGCCCCTCAGAGTCTTGAGGAAGCCATTTATTGACAGTATTAAAAAATACATAGCTACAAATTCTTAAGAGCCTGTGTTTAAAAAAAAAAAAAAAAAAAAAAAAAAAAAAAAAAAAAAAAAAAAACTCTGAACATCTTACAGCCAACCAATGGGGGAAATGGGAAACCTCTAATTTGCCATAAAGGTTTATCAAGAACTGCCTTAAGTAATACTACATTTACCTCAATGGTGGTCCCTGATGTCACTCCTTTCTTTCATACAGGGTCCAGCAAAAAAACTTCTTCTTGAGTGTAGTTGGTAGGGTAATAATATGGGTGTAATAATTTATAGTTTTAATTTG
>PVKU01001982.1:0-24654 GCA_004027475.1 Anoura caudifer
GGGGGGATACACCTTCAATTGATAATAAATAGCATGCCCTTTTTTGTTATAATACCAAAGTGTTAAAGTATATGAAGTACAATATTTTTTGGACTGTAAGACACACTTTTTTTTTTACCACATTTTTTGCTTCAAAATTTTTTTCCCTCTTTTCCTCCTCTAAAACCTAGGTGTGTCTATTTTTTGGACCATAAGACACACCTAGGAGGAAAATAGGGAAAAAAATTTGAAGCAAAAAATGTGGTACAAAAAGTGGGTCTTATAGTCTGAAATACATGGTATATTTCTCTTATCTGCTGCTCTAAACCAATGTAATTCAAAACAGTTGCTGCTCTTTTTCCCCTTGAAAATCAGCAGATAAGACATCCCTTTAGCAGTGGATAGCTCTATGATTAAAATAAGCATCTGCTAATTTTTAGCAGGTCTACAGAAAAACACAGAGATGAGTCTGAAAAGGTGAAAAATCCTTGACACCTTTTTTCTGTAGGTTGGAATTTAGTAGCACCTGTTGACTTTTAATCTTCTAGTTTATGAGGCATTGGTGTGGTAGAAACAGGAAAATAAGTTTGATAGACTAAGGTGACTAAAGATCAAAACATGGGTAGAAACAATTTTATTATTTGAAAAATAAATAGAATTTTTCAAATTATAATAGGTGTTTGACAATTTGTCCAGGAGTCAGAAACTTACAGCCACAAAAACTGGTTGGGAAGAGAGGGTTTATTTGAATTTCAATGAACCCAAGGATAATATTTTCAAATATCAGTATCTGTAATTTGCCTACATAAAGTAAGATAGTCTATTGTTACAGTCCATAACAGCAGGAGGTGACTGAAGATCCACCAACCAGTAAGAAGACTATTGTAATATAACACTTAGGGAAAATATTATAACATAAATCACAATATACCTTTTAAGCAGCATATTCCCAGATATTTTATATGCATAAATTGCCACATAATAAACAAACAGACTAGGGGAAAAACAAGCTAAATGCTACCTCCTCAAGCTAAAGGAAACTATGATGTAAATTATCTTACCATAAGAGATAAGCACCTGGATTAGTCCCATTTTATGGAATGATGAGCAGCTAGAAAAAGGTAGGACTTTTGGATATAGACATCTGAATAATCTGTAAAATTATAATTCTAGTGTATGTGCAGAGTTAAGAATTATGTTTAGACTCTTTGTTCTGTCTTCCCTCCCTCCCTGCCTTTCTTCTTTCCTTCCTTCCTTTTCCCCTTCCTTTCTACTATGTATCTATATATGCTGTCATTTTCTACTGCATTTCACATATTTACTCAGTAACCATTTCATGAAATACATCATGTGCTGGACACAGAGCTAGGTGCTTAAGATATCAGGCTGAATAAAATCAGGAACAGTCTCTGTCCTTATGGAGTTTACTTCTAACCACAGAAGTGCATGGAAAAGTGTATCTGCGAAAAGCAGTTTGAAGAGGCCCATGTTTCTCTGAGTGCCCATAAATGAGTGGCTTGATTTATGATACCTTGCCATGGATAATGTGCACCCACATTTTTGGTCCAACATTTCAGGAAAATTTTTTTTGTTTTAGTTTTTAAATTTATTTATTTATTTATCTATTTATTTATATTTAGATGCTTGCTTTTTGTATATTAAAAGAATTTCAGCATTTTTAACATATTATGGTATTAAAAGTTTGATGTAACAGTCATTACAAAACACAAGAACAGATACAATGTATTTCAGGCACTGTCCATGTATAATATGCATCCTTATTATTCCCTCAAAAATTTTGATAAAAAGTTCCACATTATACATGGCAAAATACGTTATTTAGGGAGACCAGGGCACATGTCCCTGTGGAGGATACACTGGAGCTAAGCTCTGAGTGAGCAACAAGCAGATTAAAATGAGATGGAAGGTTTTTGTTGAACCAAGGAGAACAACATGTGCAAAGGCCTTGGGCCAGGATGAAACCCAACAGATCAGAGGGACTGGGAGAGGGAGTAATGAGGGTTTGAATGCCACATGGAAGCAGAGGAAGAATGTTCAGGGTTTTCAAATCTTGATAATAGCAATTTTATTTTAAAAGCATTAGAAAACCATTGAATGTTCTTAAGTAAGAGGATTGCATAGTCATTTCAAAATGTCACTAGTGTTCTGTCTGGAGGCACTACTGAAATGGGGTCATTGTTAGGATGCTTTTGTAAGGAGTCTGAGTGTTGAGTGAGAGGTAATAGTGGCTTGGGATGGCATGATTGTGGTAAAGATGGAGGAATGGACCAATTAATACGGGAAAATCAATAGCATTTTATAATCATGTCAAGGTTGAGTTCTAGGTTTATGGCATAAGCAATTTTTCTGATGGCATTGCCATTCAATGATGTAGAAAAGGCTGAAAAATGACGTGTTTTCTGAGGACAGAGAGGTATTGAGTCATGAGTTCAGTTTTGGATACACTTGGGTATTAGGGCATTCAGGAGGAACTGTCACGTAGGCAGCTGTATATAGGGCCTGGGTTCAGGCCAAAGTCTGTCTTCAGTACAAATTTATGAGTCATCGTAGAGATTGTAGCTGCACTGTTCCACAATTTAAAGTATGTGTCTCCTGGAGTAAGACTTCTTGAGAAGAAGCTGGAGTAGCATAGGCTACAGCCTTGCCTTATTTCACACTTTTTCCTAGATAGTGAAATTGGGATAAGCCCTAGGCCCTTCCCCATATAAATGGTGTGTGGGAAAATGTAGTCATTCTGGGGGAAGACTTCTTCAGTGCAGATAAGCACTACAGGAAGGTTTTTTTTTTTTTCACTTTTCCAAAATGTATAAAAGCCCATAGTTGTACAGCACACCATTAGTAGTCTCTGTCTCAAGAATGAATAAAAATCACCAGTTTTAACCTGTACTTATATGAAGAAAAACTAGGACAAATATTATATTAACATTAGTTAAATGTTTTTAGTTTGGGGTTTTTAATTAATATATGTATACATATCGCAAAGATTTTATCCTTGGATTTCTCAAAATTAATTATTTCTTGCCTTGTTGAAAGACAAAGTTCGTTTTCAGAATTGAATTATGTAACTTCTGTAATAAACTCTAAGTAAAAAAATATTTTGAATATGGAAAGCTATTTATCATTTTATTCAATTTTTCTTTTAGTGTCTTCTATCAAATGAAGTAGAAACAGATATTCATGTCTCATTGCTATTAAGGTACTCTTCTAAATGTTGGGTTGGCCAGTTTTTTTTCCCTCTGTAAGATGGCTCTAGTAGTGCTTAGTTGTCTTTAAGCTCATTCAAAATAATTCTGTTAGATTGTATTGTGACATCTGTTACATCAGCATGCATTTAAAAAAACATCAAAATTGGTGAATTTTTGTATAGCCATTTTAATATTGAAGATGGAAGACAATAAGCAACATTTTTGGCATATTATGCTTTTTATTTCAAGAAAGGTGAAAACACAATGGAAATGTAAAAAACAATAGATTCGTGCAGTGCATGGAGAGGTGCTGTGACAGGTTGAACATGCCCAGTGCGGTTTGTGAAGTTCCATGCTGGAGACTTCTCACTGGACAGTGCTCCACGGTCAGGTACACCAGTTAAAGTTGATAGCGATCAAATCAAGACATTTATTGAGAACAATCAATGTTATACCAGACAGGAGATAGCTGACATACTCAAAATATCCAAATCAGTAAAGTTATTGGTGAAAAGGACACGTGTCTTTTATTTTATGGAGAAAAGCTAAATGGACTTTTTGGCCTACCAAGTATTTGGTTAGTGACTGTCGTCTGCATTATTGTGAACAGCCATTCATTAATTTGCTGCCACTATTTGATATGCCAATGTAGGTCAGTGACTAAACACCACTTAAAGGTACTGGTAGCGCATAGGAACATATTAACATGAGAACTTGTCAAAAGGGTCTTTCATTGGAAATTAAGGAACATTTGATATATGTCAAAATAGCTCTGGAATTAGACCTTTAGGTCTCTCATTCTCACACCTTAATTAAATTGGAGGATTCATCTGCATAATAACATTTTTGGCTTATATCATACTTCCACTATTCATTTTATGTGTTGTAATGTATTAAAAATGTCATCTTATAATAGTTTGTTTTGATATATCTTTAACATTTCTACTCATGTTTGGCTCCTTTTGAGATTATGATAGGCAAGCAAATACATGCTTTGCACTCCAAGTATTAAAATACTGTTTCTAAGAACACTGATTATAGTGATTAATTAGACAAAAGCCTTCCGCTTTCTCTGTTGAAGCAATAAAGCCACTTGTTATTCATTAGGTGTTCCCTTATTTTTATTTATTTAAAATGGTTTGTGATATTAACTAAATGAATATTTACCCTGTTAAGGAATTATTTTCCATGTATATTTTGAACAGCACCAATTTCAGTTGAAATTTTAAGCAATAATTCTTATTTATTTACTTAAACAACTGGACTCTAAAAGAGTTTAGGTTTATTGACAAATTTGATAATTTCATCATGTGGACAAATTACATAAAGCTGGTGTCATTTCTGAAAATGTAATTTGTTTCTGGCTTTTTGTTTTTATGTAAATTATTAGGAAAGTGTAATTATTTTAGTAATAAACAATGGTATTATTAAATCAGCAGTGATATGATTCCTCCAATGTTTTCTCCATGCATGGAGATTTCAGGCTGCCAACAGAACTTGTAAGTTTTAATGTGTAGTACTGTGAGTTAAGCACTGTGGTAACCCTAAATATGCATTATCTAATATGATTCCTATAAAAATAGGAAGTAGAAGGTGGTATCATTCCAATTTCATATATGACGAAAGTAAAATTACTCATGATTTTATGTTAGTATTTCCCACTGAGGACATCCAACTCCAAAGCCAGTGTTTTAAATTTGCAACATTAGAAAGATTCAATTATTTTATTATTAGAGATTTTTTCATTAAAAGAAGATATTTGTTCATTATGTACCAATAACATTAAACAGATCTGGGAGAAAATTAGTTGTGGCAGAAAATTATTGCTGAAAAAATAAATTCCATTTTTCTTTGCATGAAATATTGACTGTTTTAGTTGTTGCTAAATTACAATAACAATGTAAAATTGTACTTGTAATGTAAATTTGTGATGTAGATCTCTGAGAGAGTTGGCCAGTGAATATGGGTGTAGGTAAGATGTATCATGAGCGACGATTCGTTGCATGGGGCCTTGGGAAGTAGACAGAACAGGTGACCTGAACCATTATGGGCTTGGTCATTCATTGTTTTATGTATTGTCTTATTTGATGTACAAACAAATTGGGAAAAAAGTTAAAATGAGGGTGGGGAAATGTTAGAGGTTTTAAAGAGTTTCATTAAGGAACTTGGGAGAAGGAAGAGCAGAAATCTGCATTAGCACCTTGGAGATAAAAAGAAATACTTGTCACACTCTAAGGGTGATACCAGATTTGATTACCCCAGGATGCTTACTGAGACTTTGTTAGAGTAAGCATCCTGGGGTACTGAAATCTGTTACTGTCCTTGGAGCATGACAGGTATTTAGAGTTATACAATAATTGAAAGCTTCTTCAAAGTTACAAACAGAGGTGGTGGTTATGATTCAGAAAATCTTGAAAAGGCAAAAAGAAGGTAGGGCTTTTGAAGTTCAGAAACGTAATTTAAGAAGTCAGAAGATTCTAAATCAATGTTTTAAAAAATTGCCTCAAATACATGGGGAAAAACCTGGTGGGTCCAGATAGACCAGTATTTCCTTTATCTTGAGATTAAGAGAATTAGCGCAACTGTGAAGTAAAAGTAGAGAAAGTATTGTAGTCTGAGAGGTAGAACAGGGCTCCAGAACCACAAGATAATTTTATGAGTTTTGGATGAAAAAGTATTGATTGGAAAAAAAAGAAAAATACAGATCATAATTTTAAAAAAACACAGATGTACAGAAATTCACCCACCCAAGAGTGCACCATTGTTAGCGTCCTGGTTGTCATTCTTCTAAATGTGTCTCTAGGCACAGAATGTTAAGGGTATATGAACGGGGTCAAATCATATACATGATTTTTAGCAACATATGATGATTTTCCTTAATGTCATAAGCATAGATTTGCATTGTTTTATATTGGCAGTAATCTATTTATGTATGCTTCACCATTTATTAATCCAGTACTTTATGGCTTGGTATCTAGGTTATTATATAATTTGTCAGATGTTTTAGAAATTAAGATTGTTTAAATGGTTAGACTTGGTCATATCTTTTTTTCTCTTGTGAAATTATATTTTAAAAAAATTTCAGAGAACGTTTGTGTATTTTACATTTGGATCTACATTGGCAAATTGCTTCCTTAGAAAACTTGTACATTCCCATCCAACAAATATTACCTCATGCTTACTACATTAGGTTGTATTTATTTATTTTTATCTTTACACATATCTTAAGCAAAAACAGATACTTTAATGGTTCAGTTTTTAAAAAAATTTTATTTAGGTTGAACAACATCAAATATGCGTATGGGCCACCTGTTTTTGGAAGTATATTTTGGAAAACACTGACCAAGATATTATAATCTGGACTAATTTAAGTCTGAATAACCTACTTGGTCTAGCATCTAATGGACATGATCTTATCAATCTTTAGCATAAAATTAGAAGAATTTCCAGCATAACATTTAAAGTTGAAGTTAGGTGAATGGTACTGTAAAAATTTAAGCACAATAGTTTCATATTTAACACTAAAGTCTATGGCCACAGATAATTATTTTTATGTATTACTTTGTTTACTCAAAGAACTCTGGGAAATACCATTAATTAGAAGTATTGAATAGAGAAGATGGGTGAAGGCTATAAAATTAAATAGAAAAATCATGTGCACTTCTTAAGTGTTGTACGTCACACATTTGGCTTGCTACCACCCTTAAGATGTTAAGATTTTGTGATGCTGTGTCCTGGCTGGTGTGGCTCAGTGGATTCAGTGCTGGCCTGTGCTGGTTAGATTCCCAGTCAGGGCACATGCCTGGGTTGCCAGCCAGGTCTCTAGTAGGGGGTGCATGAGAGGCAACCACGCGTTGATGTTTCTCCCCCTCTCTTTCTTCCTTCCCTTCTGTCTAAAAATAAAAAAATAAAAGATTTTGTGACACTGAAAATTCCCCATTTTTTATTAACAAACCCAAATATTATAAATAATAATCATGATGATACTTAGAAAATATATTTATCCATTTAAGTTGAGAGCACAGTCTTGCTCTATGGCAAACCAAAGGAACACAGGTGACTGAGGAGGAGGAACCTGGGAAGTCCAGCCACTGGGACCTAAGTTAACAGGTGACCTGGAAGATGAAGTCTGAGAGACTTCCTGGGGATGCCATGCTACATTGCTGCAGAGGTGAACCACTGATGTACTATAGGGCCAATTTCAAAATTTTATGGAAATGGAAGTGTTTGAGCAGAAATTTTAGGCACTTTCTCAGCTCCTGTATATATTTCCTTAAAACTATCAGTGCCTAATATTTAAAAAATTAGAAGTTGAATGATAATATTTACTAGTATTTGCCTATGTTTCACATTTCATGATTCAGACAGATAGTTTTACTTTATTAAAATAATTTTAAATAAAAATATCTTAATAATTATTCAGACAGATAATTTTTGACTAAGACTATAAATGAATAGTAATTCTCTTTCTAAATTCTATTCTTCCCCCTAAATTCTAAAGACATAGATGTCCTTACAGAAATAAGATACAACAAAGCAAAAAGAAAATTTATTTTGCATAATAAATGTATTTAACATATTAATATATTTGCCATAACATATAATATATGTGCAACAAAATTTGTTTCTAGTGTAAGGCAGAACTGCAGTTAGAACTAAATTTTGACCATTCGATACTAACCCTCGCTTGTGTCTCAGTTTTTTCAGGTGGAAATTTAAAATATACTTTTCTTATGGTTTTAGAGAGAACTAGAGATTGTCTAAATAACATGCACTGCACTGGTGCCTGGCATTTGCTAAATTCTCGGTCCATGAGAGTGTGCCCTGGTGGAGTCACAGTCATTCTGGCTTTGTGATAATCACTCTTCTGTCCAGTTTAGAAGCGGACTTTAGGTTTATGTCACTATCACATCCATTCCTCTATTCTGAAGTCAAGAGGCATTTTTGCGAACTGCTGAAGAACATATCTGTCTTGGGGCTAGTCCCAGGCAATGGCAGTGATTCCTCAATGGAGAAAAACAATGGGACAATTGGCCAGCCAGGTCCTCTGAATTCTCTGCCTGCCATTGCTACTCTTGGAGATGCAAATTATAGGGGCGGGGGAGGGGGTTGTTGTTGTATTTGTTTTGGGTTTTTTTTTTTTTTTTTTGGCATATCCTGTAGTAAATCTTTTTTTTTTTTTTCTTTATAAGATAGACTTGAAGAAATAGTGGATCTCTCTAAATAACCAATTTGTAATTAAGGTTGGAACACAATGATGAGACTAACTTAATTTTAGGAAGGATTTTCTGGGGCTTTGTAATTTTTTCCAACAAAGCTGAAAAGCTCTTAATTTTGGAGAAGGATGAGTCTTCTGTCATGAGTACCCTCAGAGACCATCCCAAATGGGTCCTTAAGGAGGCGTTGTGTTACAATCTTTCCTATAAGGTAGCTGGGCAACCACTCAGCTAGCTGCTTATAGAGCAACCCAGTACCAAGGAATAAACAAGAGTCACAGGGGTCACTATGCTATTCATTTAGCTTTTATGAAATACAAGTTCCCTTAAGGTAAAGTAACATACATTAATATCTTACCCACACTCTAACAATCTAGGAGGACTATAACACAGCAATCAATGGGGGGTACTGAACCCAAGTCCCAGAGTCTCAGCCAGTGGGTCCAAGAGACGACATGGTGGGCAAGGGAGCTGTCAGTGTCTTGCAAGGCAGATTCTCATGAAGCCTGGCCAGCAGCAGGGCAAACAAATTCCTTGGTCCAGCAGGGCAGAGCTTGTGGCCGCACAGCAGTCAGAAGTTCCTCAGCGCGTGGAGCAGCGCCTTGGTGTGTAGAGCTCAGCTGTCTCAGCAGCAGTGTGCGGTCCCCGCTTCTTAGGCCCTTGAGGGTTATGCACTCCACCCTTCTAAGTCTCTTGATAAGTGTCCTTAGACCCTTGATAAGTTGTCTGAGAATTTCTGGTAGGCTTATCCTGCGGAATTCCACCTCTACAGAAGTATCTGTTCAGGTCACTTGTGCAAATATCTTGAACACTCCACCCTGCCAGGCATGACTTAGGTAGTTTCCTTCTTGGACCAGACTCTGCTGCACATGCTCTAAGCATGGCTGACCTGGCAGCTATCTTGTTTGACAGGACTGACATCATCTCTGCTCTCCACATCTATCTAGGTATAAATTCAGTCTAGAGGGGTTAAAAATTATGTAATTAGTACCTGTAGCTTCCAGAGTCCTGATCTTGTGAGATGCTTTGGTAATTCATAAGAGACTAGGAAGATTTGGTTCAAAGAACCTTAAAGGGTTGGCTCACTGACCACGTGATATATGGCTTCTGACACAGTTTGATTTTTAGAAGAGGAGGAAAACCTAATCAAAGGTTCTAAGAAAAAATGTTGTCCCCTCCTGACTATGTTCGAGTAATTTCTGTCTCCAATCTGTGCCCTTGCTAACTCAAAGCCCATGAAAATGGTATGAAGAGTGTGAAGAGTGTCTAGCTCAGCTTTTTTTTTTTTCATTGATAGTTTGTGGGCTAGACTCCAAAATTTCTGGAGTTGTATTCATTGTTGTTGTTGTTGTTATTCTTGTTTTCTGAAATTTACTGATTAGGTAGATACAGGATTCATTCTTCAGTTGGAGATAGTTCTGGATGTAGCACAGGACCCAATAGTAAACCAGGAATTTATGTATAGGATTACACATTCCTACCTCAGAAGTGGAAGGTGCACTTCCTAATATTTACCTCCAAGTTGGGGTACCCAGCTTAGTTCACACAATTCGTTTGTGAACACAATATGAGATTACTAAAATATTTTAAAGACTTTCAGATATTTTTCAGATATAGGTAAAATATTTCTCTTGAAAAATACTGTGTAGAACATAGGTTTTGGGTAGGCACACTGATGTAGACACAAGACACAGATGGTTGTTTCAGACTTGGTGGCCCAGGGATATTCTCTGGCACACATATCAGAGGTTGTCAAATGCTGTATTTAAAAACAATGTTGTGAACTTTAGGTTCGGTGAAACTTGTATATTTTCATCTATGTAACGTCCAATAGTCTTTGAACATTTAGCCTTAGATATTAATAACTTATGCTTCTAGATGAAAACAAAGGTATTCTAATGAAATCTAGAGATGGACATATGGTACCTTCATCAATAAAATTTTTTAAAATTTATAGTTTCACTTAAGAATAGTAGGAGGAAAAGTCACATTAATAATTTTCTGTCACATATTCAATTTTCTGTTAAGTTAGTACCTTGATTCACAAATGTTAAAAGACACAGAAGATAGTTCTTTTTTTAAAAAAAAAATTATTTATTTGTTTTTTGAGAGGAGAAGGGAGAAAGAGAGGGAGAGAAATATCAATGTGTGTGGTTGCTTCTCATGCACCTGAACTGGGAACCTGGCCCACAACTCAGGCATGTGTCCTAGAATGGAAATCAAACCAGTGACCCTTTGAGGCTGGCCTTCAATCCACTGAACCATACCACCTAGGGATAAAAATGTTTCTTTTGTAAAGAAAAAAATGCTTTTATCATTGTCTTAATATGAACATTTAAATTGTATTATTGCTTTGTTTAACTTTAAATTCTTTTGATTTGATTTTCAGTAGTATATTTTTTACTGTATATTTCCACTGCCATTTATCCCTCTTATACCCTCTTCCATTTCCACCTACAATCACTACACCGTTACCCCTGTCCTTGAGTTCTTTTTCTTTTTTGCTTGATACCCTCATCTCGCCACTCCCCGCCAGAGCTGACAGCATGCCCTCTCTCCATGAGTCTGTCTCTATTTTACATGTTATTTCAGTTTGTTCATTACATTTCACATATAAATAAAGTCATATGGTATTTGCCTTTCTCTGACTGACTTATTTCACTTAACGTAATATTCTCTAGGTCCATCCATGCTGTGGAAAGGGTAGACTTTCTTTTCTTTTTTATGGCTGAGTAATATTCTTTTGTGTAAATGTACCATAGTTGTTTTATCCACTCATCTACTGAGGGACAGTTTGGCTGCTTCCAAATCTTGGCTATTGCTAATAAGGCTGCAGTAGACATAGGGATGCATATATTTTTTTTTGAATTGGTATTTTGAGTTTCTTTGGATAAACTCCCCAAAGTGGAATCACTAGGTCATAAGGTAGTTCCATTTTTCATATTGGGTGCACCAATCTGCACGCCTACCAACAGTGCAAAAGGATTCCCCTTTCTCTATATCCTCAACAACACTTGCTATTTTTAGATTTATTGATAATAGCCTATCTGACAAGCATGAAGTAATATCTCATTGTGGTTTTAATCTGCATTTCTCTGATGAGCAGTGACATGGAGCATCATTTCATATGTCTATTCATCATCTATATGTTGTGTTTGGACAAATGTTTATTCAGGTTCTTTACCTATTTTTAATAAGATTGTTTGCTTTTTGGGTGTTGAATTTTTTTTTCATTTTTTTTTGTGTTTTTTATAATTTTTGTTCAAGTACACTTGTCTCCATTTTCACCCCACCCATCCCCACCTCCCACCCTTAAACCTACCCCCTTTGGCTTTGTCAGTAAGTCCTTTATATATGTTCCTTGATGGCCCTTCCACTATTATCCCTCTCCTCACTCTTCTCTGGTTCCTGTCAATTTGTTCTTTATTCCAATGTCTCTGGTTGTATTTTGCTTGCTTGTTTATTTTATTGATTAGGTTCCACTTATAGGTGAACTCATATAGTATTTGTCTTTCACCACCTGGCTTATTTCACTTTGCATCATGCTTTCCAGTTCCATCCATGCTGTCATGAAGGGGAAGGGTAGGAGTTCCTTCTTTCCTTCTGCTGTGTAGTATTCCACTGTGTAAATGTACCACAGTTTTTTGATCCACTCATTTACTGTTGGGCACTTAGGTTGCTTCCAGCACTTGGCTATTGTAAATTGTGCTGTGATGAACATTGGGGTGCATAGGTTCTTTTGAATTGGTCTTTCAGGATCCTTTGTTTATTTTTTTATTTAATCTTTAATATTTTTTCCCATTACCATTTAGTCCCCATATATACCCCAACTCCCAATAATCACCACACTGTTATCTATATCTATGAGTCCTTTTTCCTTTTTGGTCAGTTCCTCCATCCTCCATCCTCCCCTCCCCCACTGTCTGTCATGTGGCTCTCCATCTATGAATCTGCCCTCATTGTCCTTATTACTTCAGTTTATTCATTAGATTCCACAAATTAGCAAAGTTGTATGGTATTTGTCTTTCTTTGACTTCCTTATTTTACTTAGCATAACGTTCTCCAGGTCTATCCATACTGTTGCAAAGGGTAAAATTATCTTTTTTTTTACAGCCAAGCAGTATTCCATTCTATAAATGTCTCATAGTTGTTTTATCCACTCATCTACTGATGGTCACTTGGCTGCTTCCATATCTTGGCAATTGTAAATGATGGTGCAATGAACATAAGGGTGTTTATGTTCTTTCAAATTAGTGTTTTAGGTTATAAGTTCTTTATACATTTTGGATATTAACCCCCTATTAGGTGTATTGGTGAAAGTGTTTTCCCATTCCATGGGTTGTCTTTTTATTTTGTTCATGGTTTCCTTTGTCGTGCAAAAACTTTTTAGATGGATTTATTCCCATTTTTTATTTATTTTTGGTTTGTTCCTCTTGCCTAAGGAGATATATCAGAAAAAATATTACTATGAGCAAGGTATGAGATTTTACTGTTGAGGTTTTCTTCTAGGATTTTAATGATTTCAGTTCTAACATTTAAATCTTTAATCCATTTTTAAATTATTTTTGTATGTGGTGTAAGAAGGTAACTTCATTTTCATTATGTGGTATATCATGTTTATGGATTTGTGAATATCGTACCAATCTTGCATCCCAGAATAAATCCCAATTGGTCATGTTATGATCTTTTTGATATATTGCTGTATAATTATCTTTCTTTGTAGTGTATCTTGTTTTGGAATTAAGATGATACTGGCCTCATAAAACAGATTGGGAATCATCCTTCCCCTTGAATTTTTTGGCATAGATTGAGAAAAATGGAAGTTAGTTCTTCTTTAAATGTTTGGTAAAATTCACCTGTGAAGGCCTCTGATCCAGAGCTTTGGTTTGTTGGGAGATTTTTGATTACTGCTTCAATTTCACTAGGTGTAATCTGTCTTTTCAGATTCTCTGATTCTTCTTAATTTAGTTTTGGAAGAATTTTATGTTTCTAAGAATTTATCCATTTTTTTCAGGTTATTCAATTTTATGGTGTGCAGTTATTCATAACATTTTCTTACAGTCCATTGTATGTCCTTGGTGTCAGTTGCCACTTCTCCACTTTTTTAAAAGACTTTATTTATTTATTTTTGGAGAGAGGGGAAGGGAAGGGGAAAGAGTGGTAGAGAAACAGCAATGTGTGCTTGCCTCTCATGCTCCCCAAACTGCAGAACTGTCCCACATCCCAGGCATGTGCCCTGACTGGGAATTGAACCAGTAACCCTTTGGTTCAGAGGCCTGCACCCAATCCACTGAGCAACACCAGCTAGGGCACCATTTCTCCACTTTCATTTGTGATTTTATTTATTTGGGTTCTCTCTCCTTTTTTCTTGATGAGTCTGATTTAATATTTGTGAATCTTGTTTACCTTCCAGAAGACCAGCTCTTGAATTAATTGTTCTTTTTTATTTTTTTTTTTAAGTCTCTATGGCATTTATTCTGTTTTTATATTTATTATTTCCTTTCTTCTGTTCATTTTAGGCTTTGTTTCTTGTTCTTTCTCTAGTTCCTCTAAGTGTGAAGCTAGAGTGTTCATTTGAGATTTTTCTTTTTGCTTGAGATACGCCTGTATTGTTATGAATTTCCCTCTGAGGACTGCTTTCCTTGTGTCCCTCAGATTTTAGGTTGTTGTGTTCTCTTTTTCATTTGTTTCAAGGTATCTTTTGATTTCTTTCCTGATCTCATTGTTGACTCATTCATTGTTTAATAGCAGGATATTTAGCTTGCTTGTCTTTGTGCATTTTTCAGTTTTCTTCTTGTGAGCGATTTCTAGTTTCTTAGTGTTATAGTCAGAGAAGATGCTTGATGTGATTTTTATTTTTTTTGTTGTTTGTTTATAACTTTAACTTTTAAAATTTTAATTGTTGTTCAAGTACAGTTTTAAATTTTAATTGTTGTTCAAGTACAGTTTTCCCTTCTGTTTCCACCCTCCCTTGTTTTTGTCCATGTGTGCTTTATACTTGTTCCTGCAAACTCTTCCCCTTTTCCCCTGAAATATCCTCCACTCTCCCCTCTGGTCACTGTCAGCCTGTTCTCTATTTCAGCATGTTTGGCTATAGTTTGCTTGTTTGTTTGCTTTGTTGATTAGGTTCCTGTTTTATTTAGACTTGTTTTGTATCCTAACATGTAATCTACCCTAGAAAATGTTCTATCTGCACTTGAAAATAATGTATATTCTGTTGGTTTGGGATGAATTGCTCTAAAGATATCAAGTAAATCCATTTGATCTACTGTGTTGTTTAAGGCCACAGTCTCCTTTTTTATTTTCTGTCTAGAACATCTATCCACTGAAGCCAATGGGGTGTTAAAATCCTCAACTATGACTGTATTTCTGTCAGTCTTTCCCTTTATGTCCACCAAGTTTTGCTTTACATAATATTTAGGTGCTCTTATTTTGGGTGCATAAATGTTTACTAGGGTCATAACCTTTTGTGAGTTGTCCCTTTATCATTATGTAATGCCCTTCTTTGTCTCTTACTATATCCTTGGTTTTAAAGTCTATTTTGTCAGGTATAAGTATTACTATTCCAGATTTTTTTCCTATCCATTTGCATGACAGTTTTTTTTCCATTCCTTTGCTTTTAGTAGGTGTGTATCATTCATTCTGAGGTTGGTCTCTTGAAGACAGCATATGTAGGTCTTCTTTTCTTATCCATTTAGCTCCCCTATGTCTTTTGATGGGAGCATTTAAACCTTTTACATTTAAGGTGATTATTTATAGATACATATTTATTACAATTTTATTTTTAACTAGTTTCCTCTTTTTCTTTTCCTTTTTTTCCTCCTTCTTCTTATTAAATCAAACCTTTTAACATTTGTTGCAATACTACTTTGATGTTGACAAGCTCTTTTAGCTTGCTCTTTTCTGGGATGCTCTTTATTTCCCCTTCAATTTAAAGTGATAACTTTTCTGGTTAAAATAGTTTTGGTTGTAGATCCTTGCTTTTAATCACTTTGAATATTTCATGCCAATCCCTTCTGACCTGTAATGTTTCTGTTGCAAAATCAGGAGATGGTCTTATGGAAACTCCCTTGTAGGTAACTACTACTTTCTCTTGTGACTTTTAAGATTTTCTCCTTGCCTTTAAGTTTTGCCATTTTAATTATGAAATGTCTTGATGTGAGCTTCTATAGGTCCATTATGTTTGAGAATCTTTGTGCCTCTGGATTTGTGTGTCTTTTTCTTTAGCAGCATAGGGAAGTTCTTATTCATTATTTCCTCAAGTAGATTCTTGATTCTTTGCTCTCTCTCTTCTCTTCAGGTGTTCCGTATGATGCAGATGTTGTTATGCTTCATTTGTCACCAAAGTACCTTAAACAATCCCCATTTTTATTATTGTTCAATTACAATTGTCCTCATTTTCCCCATTACTCTCCCCTTGCCCTACCCACCCCCACCTCCTGCATTCAACCTTCCTCACAGCCCCCTGCTGTCATTGTCCGTGGGTACTTTTTTATTTTTTTATTTTTATTGTTGTGCAAGTACAGTTTTCTGTCTTTTACAGCCATCCTAGGCCACCCCCCAGCCCTTCTCCCTCCCCCTTGTTATTGTCCATGTGTCTTTTATACTTGTTCCTCTAAACCGTTCACCCTTTTCCCCTGAAATCCCCTCTCCCCTCTGGTCACTATTAGCCTGTTCTCTATTTCAGTGTCTTTGGTTATATTTTGATTGTTTGTTTATTTTGTTAATTAGGTTTCTGTCAAAGGTGAGATCATATGGTATTTGTCTTTTACTGCCTGGCTTATTTCATTTAGCGTAACGCTTTCCAGTTCCATCTATGCTGTCGCAAGTGGTAGGAGCTCCTTCTTTCTTTCTGTTGCAAAGAATTCCATGGTGTAAATGTATCATAGGTTTTTGATCCATTCATTTACTGATGGGAACCTGGGTTGCTTCCAACACTGGGCAATTGTAAATTGTGCTGCTATGAACATTAGGGTGCATAGGTTCTTTTGGATTGGTGTTTCAGGGTTCTTAGGATATAATCCTAGCAGTGGAATTGCTGGGTCAAAAGGTAGGTCCATTTTTAGTTTTCGGACAAAATTCCATACTGTTTTCTGTAGTGGTTGCACCAGTCTGGAATCCCACCAACAGTGAACTAGGGTTCCCTTTTCTCCACAACCTCTCCAACACTTGTTGTTTGTTGCTTTGTTTATGATGGCCATTCTGACCAGTGTGAACTCGTATCTAATTGTGGTTTTAATTTGTATCTCTCTGATAGCTAGCGATATTGAACATCTTTTCATATGTCTCTGGATCCTCTGTATGTCTTCCTTGGAGAAGTGTCTGTTCAAGTCCTTTGCCCATTTCTTAATTGGGATGCTTGTCTTCTTAGAGTGGAGTCGTGTAAATTCTTTATATATTTTGGAGATTAAATCCTTGTCTGAGGTATCATTGCCAAATACGTTTTCCCATACAGTTGGTTCTCTTTTTATTTTAATACTGTTTTCTTTAGCTGTGCAGAAGCTTTTTATTTTGATGAGATCCCATTTATTTATTCTTTCCTTTGTGTCCCTTGCTATAGGGGACATATCAGTGAAAATATTGCTGTGTGAAATATCTGAGATTTTCCTGCCTATGTTCTCCTCTAAGACTTTAATGGTGTCATGACTTATATTTAAATCTTTTATCCACCTTGAATTTATTTTTGTGTATGGTGTGAGTTGGTGCTCGAGTTTCATTTGTTTGCATGTAGCTGTCCAGCTCTCCCAACACCATTTCTTGAAGAGGCTATTTTTACTCCACTTTATGTTGCTGGCCCCTTTGTCTAATATTAATTAACCATAGAGACTTGGGTTTATTTCTGGGCTCTCTGTTTTGTTTCATTGGCCTATGTGCCCATTTTCATGCCAGTACCAGGCTGTTTTGATTACAGTGGCCTTATAATACAGTTTGGTTTCAGGTATTGTGATCCCTCCTACTTTGCTCTTCTTTCTCAAAGTTACAGCAGCTATTCAGGGTTGTTTATGGTTCCATGTAAATTTTTGAAGTGTTTGTTCTATGTCTGTGAAATATGCCATTGGTACTTTAATAGATATTGCATTGAATCTGTAAATTGCTTTGGGTAGTATAGACATTTTGATGATGTTAATTATTCTGATCCATGAACACGGTATATGCTTCCATTTGTTTGTGTCTTTCTTGATTTCTTTCTTCAGTGTTGTGTATTTTTCTGAATATAGGTCTTTTACCTCCTTGCTTAGGTTTATTCCTACATATTTTATTTTTGTTTTTGCTATATTAAATGGGATTTTTTAAATTGATTTCTCCTTCTGCTGTTTCATTGTTGGTATACAAAAATGCCTTTGATTTCTGGATATTGACTTTGTATCCCACTGTTTTGCCAAATTCATTTATTAGGTTGGGCAGTTTTTGGCAGAGTCTATAGGATTTTCAATGTACACTATCATGTAATATTCAAACAATGACAGTTTTGTTTCCTCTTTTCCAATTTGGGTGCATTTTATTTCCTTTTCTTGTCTAATCGCTGTGGCTAAGGCTTCTAATACTATATTGAATAGAAGTGGTGAAAGTGTACAACCTTGTCTTGTTCCTGATCTTAGTGGAAAAGATTTTAGTTTTTGCCCATTGAGTATGGTGTTGGCTGTAAGTCTCTCATATATGCCCTTTATTATGTTGAAGAATGCTCTCTCTATTCCCACTTTGCTGAGTGTTTTCATCATAAATGGGTGCTGTACCTTATCAAATGCTTTTTCCACATCTATTAATATGATCATGTGATTTTTGTCTTTGCCTTTGTTTATGTGATGTATTACATTTATTGATTTGTGAATATTGTGCTATCCTTGCATCCCTGGGATGAATCCTACTTAGTCATGGTGTATGATCTTTTTAATGTATTGTTTGATAAGGTTTGACAATATTTTGTTGAGGATTTTAGCATCTGTGTTCATCAACAATATTGGCCTGAAGTTTTCTTTCTTTGTTGTGTCTTTATCTGGTTTTGGGATTAGGATGATGCTGGCTTCATAAAAAGAGTTTGGGAGTCTTCCATCATTTTGGATTTGTTCAAATAGTCTGTGAAGGATAGGGGTTAGCTCTTCCCTAAATGCTTTGTAGAATTCTCCTGTGAAACTATCTAGTTTAGGGCTTTTGTGTGTTGGGAGTTTTTTGATTACTGCTTCAATTTCATCTGCTGTTATTGGTCTGTTTAGGTTTTCTGCTTCTTCTTCATTGAGTTTTGGGAGATTATATTTTTCCAGAAATTTGTCCATTTCACCTAGGTTTTCAAATTTCTTGGAATACAGTTTTTCGTAGCAATTTGTTACAACCCTCTGTGTTTCTGTGTATTAGTTGTAATCTCTCTTTTTTCATGTCTGATTGTGTTTATTTTGGTTCTCTCTCTTTCCATGGGTTCTTGATATATGTTCCTTACTTATCTTCCCCCTTCTTTCTCCTAGTATCTCCTCTCCCCTCCTCTCTGGTCACTGTCATTTTGTTCTTTACTTCCATGCCTCTGGTTGTATTTGCTCACTTATTTGTTTTACTGATTAAGTTCCACTTTTAGGTGAGATCATATGGTATTTGTCTTTCACCACCTGGTTTATTTCTCTTTGCATAATGCTCTCCAGCATTATGCAAAGTGAAGGGGACGGGAAGGGTGGGAGCTCCTTCTTTCTTTCTGCTGTGTAGGATTCCATCATGTAAATGTGCCACAAATTTTGGATCCACTCATTTACTGATGGGCACCTAGGTTACTTCCAGCACTTGGCTATTGTAAATAATGCTGCTATGAACATTGGGGTGCACAGGTTCTTTTGAATTGGTGTTTCAGTATTCTTAGGTTATAATCCCAGCAATGGAATTGCCTGTTGAAAAGGAAGTTCCATTTTTGGTTTTCTGAGGAAATTCCTTACTGTTTTCCATAGTGGCTACACTAATGTATTCCCACCAACAGTGCACTAGGGTTCCCTTTTCTCCACAATCTCTCCAACACTTTTTATTTGTTGATTAGGTTATGTTGTCCATTCTGACCTGTGTGTTGTGGTATCTCATTGTGGTTTTAATTTGTATCTCTCTGATGGCTGGTGATGCTGAGCATCTTTTCATGTGTCTCTGGGTTCTCTGTATGTTCTCCTTGGAGAAGTGTCTGTTCATGTCCTTTGCACATTTTTAATTGGATTATTTGTGTTGGTGGAGTGAAATCCTGTGAGTTCTTTATATATTTTGTAGGTCAAACCCTTGTCTGAGGGATCATTGACAAAAATATTTTCCAATATGATTCTTCCCTTTTCATTTTACTGATTTTCTTTTGCTGTGAAGAAGCTCTTTAATTTAACAAAGCCCCATTTTATTCTTTTCTTTATATCCCTTGCTCTAGAGGACACATTGGTGAAAATATTGCTGCCTGAGATATCTGAAATTTTTCTGCCTTATTCTCCTCTAGAACTTTTATGGTGTCATGACTTATATTTAATTCTTTTATCCATCTTGAGCTTATTTTTGTGTATGGTGTAAGTTAGTGGTTGAGTTTCATTCTTTTGCATGTAGCTGTCTAGATTTTCCAACATCATTTTATCTTCATTTTTAAAAAATTCTGTTTTCTTTTTGCTGCTCTGACTGGGTGTTTTGTTTTGTTTTTTTTTTCCCCCACCTTGGCTTCCAAATCATTGATTTCATTTTCTGCTTCATCTGTCATTTTGTTTACTCCTACCAATGTGTTATTTATTTCAGAGATTAAAAATTTTACTACTGACTGGCTCTTTTTTATGGTTTCTATGTCATTTTTCATGCTGTTGTGCATCTTTATAATCATTACTTTGAACTCTATGTCTGATAAATTGTTTACCTCCATTTCATTTAGCTCTTCTTATGGAGATTTCTTTTATTCTTTCATCTGGATTCTGTTACTTCTCTTCCCATTTTGGCTGCCTCTTTATGTTTTTTCCGTGTATTAGGTAGATCTGCAAATACCCTTTCCAGGTCTGTGTCAGATGCTGCCTGTACCTGGCTCTTGGCAACCCGTTTGTAGCTATCAGTGATTCATAGATTGTGACTCCCTCTGCTGGGCTTTGTTGCATGCAGAAAGGCAATGCAGCACATCAGGGATGGCTTTTGCAAGGCTTCAGCCTTGGCAAGTGCCAGCTAAAGTCTCAGAGCACCCAGACGTCCACCTTCTCCTGCAGTCTGTCTGTCAGGCTTACTTACTGAAAGAGCCTGTGGCTCTACTTCTCAGCAGGGCTTAAACTCCATGGGGTGAGCAAGACCAATACCTGTGGGTGGGGCTATTGCTTACCCCCAGGCTGATGCTGCTGTTAGGGGAGTGCTGTGCCTAAGACAGACATCTTCTTTAGTATGTGAACTGAATGAGCATAGCAATCCTGGTGACTGACCTTTCAGCTCTCCCCCTAGAGCCACCAACCCCAGATTCTCCTCCCCTGGTTCTAGTCTGCTCTGCCCTCCCTCATCTCATGTCCAGGATAATTGGTTACAAACAAAATTTTGTGTGTTGGCCCTTTAAGAATATGTCTGTATCTCCAGCTTCTTTTCCTGGCAGACAGAAAACCTACTGCTTTTCACAACAAGATGTTATGTGGGCACCTTTCCTGGTTCTGGTGTTTAGATCCTACTCTTTTCAGGGGGGAAGCCCTAGCTCCTGAAATATCCCTCTGGAACTTCAGGTGCTTCCCGTGAGAGGCTAGCCAGGCCTCTCACACCTCTGCTCTTTCCTGTCACTCTTGAGGTGGTGGCGTGGTTTCTTCTGTATGTGTTTGGTTACATGTCTTCTCTCCAGCTAGTCTTCAGTTGGTTGTTCAGGATGATATTTTCTATAATGTAATTATTATTCCAGTTTGGAATAACTTCCTGGGAGGAAGTCAGTGTAGCTTCCACCCACTCTGCTGCCATCTTGGATCTTAACTTTGTGTTCTTATGAACATAATTACATTGTTAGTGAATGTCATTTTCTTTTGATGGCAAACTGTGTTGTCTTAAATAGCATATATTGCATATTACAGATAACTTAAGTTTAAATTAAAAATTAAACTCTTTGCCATGATTGGTGTGGCTCAGTGGGTTGAGCATCATTGTGTAAATCACATGGTCTCTGGTTCAGTTCCTGGTCAGGGCTCACACCTGGGTTGTGAGCTAGGTCCCTGGTTGAGGGCGTGCGAGAGGCAACCAATTGATGTTTCTCTCACACTTCGATGTTTCTCTCCCTTTCTTTCTCCCTCCCATCCCTTCCCTATAAATGAATGAATGAATGAATGAATGAATAAAATTCTTTGCTTTAACTTCTTATCTAACACTAATGTAAAAATTCATCTCAACCTCTGTTATTTAGGAAACAGTAATAGCTGCTTTCTAAAGTCAGTGGCTTCAGGATTTGATTTTCTTACTATGGTCTTCACCATATGCTGAGGAAATATCAAAAGATATGCAAAACCTTTCATATTTAGAGATTTCTACCAAAGTCATATGAGGTAGATATGATCTTTTTTTATTAAATCCAGACTAATCAATAGAACCTCAACATGTTCGTTTTATAGCTCATCAGGTTAAAGATAAAACATTCCCTTCAGTGGACAGAAATACAGTGGTAACCTAGTATGGGGACTGGAGGGAGTAGGGGTGGGGAGATAAGTTTGCATTAATGCTGAAATCATAGTCAATTCAAAATGGCCACTGGTATCAATCAACTCAAATGAGCTAAAGGCTGATTTAAAATAATCTATATGTTGTTTGTGTATTAGAATATTGTCCTACTCAGGATTAAAATGATAATGATTGAAGGATTTTAATTTTCTTTTTAAGGAAATTATTAGAATAGACATACAGATTGAATATTTTGCTTATGTGCATATTTAGAAATGTATTTATACTTTATGGTGGTAAGTATAATAGTGGGTGTAATACAGCTGACCCTTGAATAATGAGGCTAGAGCAGCTGATATCCACCCCTACTCACATAGCTGAAAACCCAGATATAACTTGACTCCCCCAAAACCTAACTACAATAGGTCTTTCTCAACTGCAGATTCAAAATGGTTGAATCTGTAAATGCAAAACCCTCAGATATTAAGGGCCAACTTTATTTATTAAAAAAACAGGTGGACTTGCACTGTTTAAACCCATGTTGTTCAGGGGTCAGCTCTAGTTGTCTATATTGTTTTAAGTGTAGAGTAAGTATATAATTTTAAGACTTCCTTATAGTTGCATGGAAGCAAAGTTCATTAAACTAAGACTGAGGGAGAGTTAAGAGATCAAAAAATGACAAAAAAATAGTAGCTTCCCAAAGTGATCTATTTTTCTGCTTTTTTATTATTTTCTTAACATATATGTGATAGGGCAGAAACCAGAAGTCTGTGGAGTGAGGATGACAAATCAGGTGCAGAGTGTGGCTTACAGTGTGGACCATTATTTAGAATCACCAGACTGTAAAGCAGAGATAAGGGTAGGCTTGTTGATGGAAAGATAAATGTTGTTTTGTCTCTATTTTTTAATGTAGGAGAGAGTAAACATATTTATATGCTGTAGGGATTAACTTTGATTGACTTTGTTTACAGAAAAAATTAGACAATTTTGAGAGATTTCTGCATATGTGGTACAGAAGTTGGTAAAGTTTAACTTGTAAAAGACTAAACTAATAGAAAACAAAAAGAAAGAATAGAAAGAAAGTGAGATTTTAGGGAAGTTAATTTTTAAAAAATGATAGAGCATACCAGGGAAAGAGTACAGTATTAGCAAAAAGTTATAGTTAGGTTAGAAATACAAACATTATGATTTGTTTTTTATAATGTAAGCAATTATTCTTTGTAGTCCTGAGATGGTGTTATAATATTGCTGAAATACTAAGCTGTGTACTTACTATTTCTCTTTATATATTGGTATACATCAATAGCACTCTTTTTGCCCTAATCTTGGTTTGATCTACTAAGATGTTTTTTTTTTAAGATTTTATTTATTTATTTTTAGGCAGAGGGGAAGGGAAGGAGAAAGAGAGGGAGAGAAACATCAATGTGTGGTTGCCTTTCATATGGCCCCCACTGGGGACTTGTCTCACAACCCAGGCACGTGCCCTGACTGGGAATCAAACTGATGACCCTTTGGTTCTCAGCCTGCACTCAATCCACTGAGCTACACCAGCCAGGACCCTACTAAGACATTTTGTCTCCCTTTCACAGACCTCACTTCATTCATTTCTGACCCCACTGCTCTGTAGCCTCATCTAGTTCAAAATTCACCAATGCCATCTTGACTGTCAAAGGGAATGACCTTTTGTGTATGCTCTTAATTGACTACTCTGTAGTAAGTGATACTTTTAGATATTTCACCATGCCTAAACATCTCTTTGTGTAACTTTTAAAGCAGTACATATTCTGTTTTCCTTCCATGTGTTTGACTTTATGATTATACTAAGTATCATTCCTTGGCCTCTCTCTGTGTGTTAATAATTTATATTTTTCATGGTTCTACCATTATCCTCTTAATTTCTTATTCTATGCTCTAAATGTTACGTTTGAGAGATTTTTGTCTCTAAATGTTGTATTTTAGAGATTTTTGTCAACCATCCACTGCCGTTTAAGAACTCTAGATCTTTATGTCCAGAAACAACTTGTCAATTGTTGGTCAGATCACTATCAGTGCCTAAAACTGAGTTTTTTACCTTGTCTCTTAAATCTCTATAGTCTCTTCTTTCCTACCCAAATTGTGATATTATAATACATAATACAACAGGCATAAAGGCAGAGATATTGTCAACAACAAGAGCAATAATTATGGATGAGGCCTTTAGACACAATGCTTAATTGAACAAGCTGAGAGATCATTCTGGAAAAGGGGGGGAAGAGAAGATTCACACAGTATCTTAAACTGGTAACTCAGGTAGGAAAGAGAAAGTAAAAAGAATGGAAGGCGTCATCTTTTAGAAGCACTAGTTTTGTAATTAGGATGATACTGGCTTTGTAAAAACAGATTGGGAGTTTTCCTTCCTCTTGAATTTTTTGGAATAGATTGAGAAGGATAGGAGTTCTTTAAATGTTTGGTAAAAGTCACCTGTGAAGCCATTCATTCCAGGGCTTTTGTGTGCCAGGAGTTTTTTAATCACTGCTTCAATTTCACTAGTTGTTACCAGTCTCTTCAGACTTTCTGCTTCTCCTTGATTCAGTTTTGAAAGATTGTATGTTTCTAGAAGTTTATCCATTTCACCCAGGTTGTCCAATTTCTTGGCATATAGTTACTCATAATAATTCCTTACA